>JBBPBX010101992.1:0-12105 GCA_038048925.1 Garcialebias charrua
AGTGGCATATGCAGTAAGGCACATTGGGCATCCCTAAATAAGACCGTTCAGAGCACACTGTATATGTACCAGCAGTGGTGTAGATATTAGAGTAGTGTAAATAAATGTAAACAGTAGTAATTACATGTAAGCAGTAGTAATAAAAGTAAACAGTATTAATAAATGTAAACAGAGAATGTAAACAGTATTATGATTATAGGCAGTGATGTACTACAGACATTAGTGCAAGTACACTTGACAAGTACACTTGACAGTTGCTCCAGGCAATCTGGTCGAAGGTGGCAGGCTATGGCATGCCGATTGTGTCATTAATAGCCACTTTTTACCTATCACATGACATAACGACATGCCATACTACTCAAGTGCCATCTAGTGGCTGAAAATGGTAGCGTTCAATATTTTCAATGTCAGAAAACGGTCATATCTCAGCCAAAACGTATAAATACGGGGGAAAAAAAGCATAAATAAGTCACTTCTGTGTATAAGTCACAGGACGTAAATTATGTTAAAAAAAACTGTGACTTATAGGACGGAAAATATGATAGCTGTGGTTCTTTAGAGAAATCAATTTTGACTGTTAGCACCCTATGGAGGCATCTAGAATCACAACCAGATGTAACTAATTCATTTGTAATGGCACCTTACAAATAAAACGTAAAACTTGTTGAAATTAGCACTGAACTGATTTGTAGCACGAGGAAGCGCACAAAGACATAAACACAAGTGTTTCTGTGCAACATTTGCTGTTCAGTCCTATTTCGGGCACTCTGCGAGCAGAAAATGACAATACTCCAATAAAAACATGAAATATAGATGTCAAATAAAAAATAAAAAGCCAAACTGTCGGTTTACCGAACCTTATTGAAAAAGCAAATAAAACAAACTTGTGATGAAAACGCTGTCAGGCAGCTTCTTCTCAGCACGTTGGGTTGAAAGTCTCATAACCTCAGTGGAGGGGATTTCAGTGTTTTAACTTGAAGGATTACACGCTCCTGCCCGAGCTCAGCTGACTTCATAAATCTGCAGGTTTATAAAAACTCTTCATAGCCAATAAAATAACTGCAGTAGCTACAGAGAGATTTCAGGCCCCTCATAAAAAGACCTCTTTGTATCAACAAAGATCACATTTTGTTATTGAGGGTAAAATCCTCTTGGATTCTCACAATAATGCTTCTTATTCTTCCACTCAGTTTATCTCCTGGTTACAAAATCAAAGGTAAAATTGTTTCATGGGATCAAAAGTTCATTTATGTCAGATTATGTGATGTCGGTTTCTGGTGGAGCTTTATCAGACTGTTTCACTCAGGAACAGGAATATTCCTACAGGATGTCGCAGCAGGTTTCTACTGCGCACACACATTCAGCTCACATTTTGTTTCTATGATTCTCATTCAGAACAGACAAAAGTTCACCCCCCCACCTCCTCCCCCCTCCGGCTCCGCCCATCGGATCCCAGCTCCTGGCTGCCGAGGAGTGCGATCACAGTGTGACGGCCTGGGAAACGTTACTGATGCCCGAACTGACCCTTTGATGTGGAGTTAAAGAGCCAGGAGCTCATTCTGCTGCAGCAGCAGCTCCACCACCAAGAGACAAAAAGACGTGCACGTGTGGAGTCACTGTGCACGTGTGGAGTCACTGATGCCGGGAGAGGAGGTCTGAAATCTACATGGGAGCTGGAATCTAAACGAGGCGTCGTTCGTTAACAGAATTATCTCAAGTACTTTAACATCTAAAGCAAATGCCAGGAGATCATTTTCTGTGGGATTTCTCACAGTTTGTGTGTTTTCTACCATGGCAGGAAAAAAAAAAAACTGAGGGAGGACAAACTTGTGCCGATGAACTTGAGTTAACAGTCTATGTGTTCACTGAAAACATATTCACTGAGCTGTAACTGGCTGGTGAACAGCTTGTGTAAGAGTCTACAGATGCAGAGTGAGCTGCCCACCTGACCTCTCTCCTTAACTACTGACCTACCGCCTTCCTTCCTTAACTACCCAATGCCTTTCTTTCTTACCTACCTACTGCCTTCCTTCCTTACATACCTACCTACCTACCTACCTACCTACCTACCTACCACCTTCCTTTCTTACCTACCTACTGAACTACCACCTTCCTTCCTTACCTACCTACTGACCGACCGCCTTCCTTCCTTCCTTAAATACTTACCGACCGCATTCCTTCCTTACCTACCTACCGACCGACCGCCTTCCTTCCTTACCTAACTACTGACCAACTGCTTTCCTTACCTACCTACCGACCTACCACCTTCCTTCCTCACTTACCTCCCGACTGACCGCCTTCCTTACCTACCTACTGACCGACCGACCGCCTTCCTTAACTACCTACGGACATACGCCTTCCTTCGTTACCTACCGACCTAACACCTTCCTTCCTCACTTACCTACCAACTGCATTCCTTCCTTACCTACCTACCGACCGACCGCCTTCCTTACCTACCTACTGACCGACCGCCTTCCTTAACTACCTACGGACCTACCGCATTCCTTCCTTACCTACCTACTGACCGCATTCCTTCCTTACCTACCTACCGACCGACCGCCTTCCTTCCTTACCTAACTACTGACCAACTGCTTTCCTTACCTACCTACCGACCTAGCACCTTCCTTCCTCACTTACCTCCCGACCGACCGCCTTCCTTACCTACCTACTGACCGACCGACCGCCTTCCTTACCTACCTACTGACCGACCGCCTTCCTTATCTACCTACTGACCGACCGCCTTCCTTACCTACCTACTGACCGACCGACCGCCTTCCTTATCTACCTACTGACCGACCGCCTTCCTTAACTACCTACGGATCTACCGCCTTCCTTCCTTACCTACCGAACTAACACCTTTCTTCCTCACTTACCTACCGACCGACCGCCTTCCTTAACTACCTACGGACCTATCGCCTGCCTTCCTTACCTACCTACCGACCGCATTCCTTCCTTCCTTACCTACCGATGGCATTCCTTCCTTACCTACCTACCAACCGACCACCTTCCTTACCTAACTACTGACCAACCGCTTTCCTTACCTACCTACCGACCTACCACCTTCCTTCCTCACTTACCTCCCGAACGACTACCTTCCTTACCTACCTACTAACCGACCGACCGCCTTCCTTAACTACCTACAGACCTACCACCTTCCTTCCTTACCTACCGACCTAACACCTTCCTTCCTCACTTACCTACCGACCGACCGCCTTCCTTAACTACCTACGGATCTACCGCCTTCCTTCCTTACCTACCGACCTACCACCTTCCTTAACTACCTACGGACCTACCGCCTTCCTTCCTTACCTACCGACCTACCACCTTCCTTCCTCACTTACCTACCAACCTACCGCCTTCCTTACCTACCATACTGACTGACCGACCACCTTCCTTCCTTATCTACCTACCACCTTCCTGCCTTACCCAACTACCGCCCACCTACCTGCCTGCCTTCCTTCCTTACCTACCGACCTAACACCTTCCTTCCTTCCTCACTTACCTACCGACCAACCGCCTTCCTTAACTACCTACGGACCTACCGCATTCCTTCCTTACCTACCTACCGACCGCCTTCCTTCCTTATTCATTCATTCATTCATTCAACCTTTATTTATACAGGCTAGCCTCGTTGAGTCACGGGGACTCATTTACAAGAGGGACCTGTCTCACTCACACCAAACAACCATCCACTCTCACTCACACCTAGGGTCAATTTAGAGTCACCAATCAGCCTAACAAGCATGTTTTTTGGTCTGTGGGAGGAAACCGGAGTACCCGGAGGAAACCCACGCATGCACGGGGAGAACATGCAAACTCCACCCAACCGCCTTCCTTACCTACCTACTGACCGACCGACCGCCTTCCTTACCTACCTACTGACCGACCGACCGCCTTCCTTACCTACCTACTGACCGACCGACCGCCTTCCTTAACTACCTACGGACCTACCGCCTTCCTTCCTTACCTACCAATCTAACACCTTCCTTCCTCACTTACCTACCGACCGACCGCCTTCCTTAACTACCTACGGACCTACCGCCTGCCTTCCTTCCTTACTTACCTACCGATCGCATTCCTTCCTTACCTACCTACCAACCGACCACCTTCCTTCCTTACCTAACTACTGACCAACCGCTTTCCTTACCTACTTACCGACCTACCACCTTCCTTCCTCACTTACCTCCCGACCGCCTTCCTTTCCTACCTACTGACCGACCGCCTTCCTTAACTACCTACATACCTACCGCCTTCCTTCCTTACCTACCGACCAACCGCCTTCCTTAACTACCTACAGACCTACCACCTTCCTTCCTTACCTACCTACCACCTTCCTTCCTCACTTACCTACCGACCTACCACATTCCTTACCTACCATACTGACTGACCGACCACCTTCCTTCCTTATCTACCTACCACCTTCCTGCCTTACCTAACTACCGCCCACCTACCTGCCTGCCTTCCTTCCTTACCTACCTACCGACCAACCGCCTTCCTTACCTAACTCCGGACCTACCGCCTTCCTTACCTACCTACTGACCTACCATCTTCCTTCCTTACCAACCGACCTGCCACCTTTCTTCCTCACTTACCTACCGACCTACCACCTTCCTGCTTTACCTAACTACCGCCCACCTACCTGCCTGCCTTCCTTCCTTACCTACCTACCGACCTACCGCCTTCCTTACCTACCTACCGACCTACCGCCTTCCTTCATTACAACCGACCTTCCACCTTCCTTCTTCACTTACCTACCAACCTACCACCTTCCTTCCTCACTTACCTACCGACCTACAACCTTCCTTACCTACCATACTGACTGACCGACCACCTTCCTTCCTTATCTACCTACCACCTTCCTGCCTTACCCAACTACCGCCCACCTACCTGCCTGCCTTCCTTCCTACTTACCCACTTACCTGCCTTCCTTCTTTCCTCCCTTCCTCCCACCCTTCCTACCTAACTACCCGCTTACCTGCCTTCCTTCCTTCCTTCCTTCCTTCCTTCCTCCCTTCCTATCTTTTGTCCTCCTTCCTTCCATCCTCCTTCCTTCCTCTCAACCCTCTTTTTCCTTTTTGGGTTGCAGGAGTCACTGGGGCCCATATCCAGCAATCACTGTGCAAGAAGCCTGGACAGGTCTCCAGTTCACTCGCTCAATCTCACCTAAAGACATTTTAGAGTTACCAGTCAGCCTAACATGCATGTTTCTGGTCTGTGGGAGGAAACCGGAGTACCCGGAGAAAATGACGCATGCACAGACAGAACCATGACAGAACATGCAAACTCCACCCAGAAAGACCACGGCTGGGATTTAATCAGGCGGCCTGCTCATTGAGAGGCAACAACTCTACCAACTGTGTCATCGCGCCACCAGTTAACAATGTGTCCCTTGAAATTTAGACTCATCCAACAATTTATGTAACCAACTTTCTCACAAAACCTTTGTGGATGTCTCAAACCCTCTTCCATTTTCCTGAGGGCATATCAAACCTGTCTTAAGAGTTGTATGCTGTATTTTGACACCTGTGCACAATCTCCTCTGTCAAGAATCAACTAGTTTCCAGTAGCCACAGCAGATACTGTCTTAACAAAATATGTTTCCATAAACTTATATTGATCACACACTGAAGCCCAACTCACACTGACAAATACTTGACAGTGTCATTTTGACGAGATGAGATGATGAGAAAAATATTTTATTGTAGAGGTGAGCCACGTTCAGAATGCTCTTCTCTTACATTTTGACATGTTGTTTATCTTGACATCGCCACCTATGGACCCGGCATGACAACTTCACTGTTTAAGAATTTCCAGGTTCTCAGATTGTAATTTGTTTTAAAAAAAAAAAAGTGTGGGACAAATTATCTTAAAATAAACATATTCAGTAGAGTAGCTCTTTAAAAATGTCCAAGAAAATCCAAGAGTAACTAAAATAGTCTGTGATTGGATCTGGGTAATTATAACCAGGGGCATTGTTTCTGCCTTTGTGTGTGAAAATGATTGACAGTTTCAGTGTCTAGTCAGTCTGCTGCAGCTTAAATCATCATTTACCCACTAAATCTCCACTGAGCTACAAAGTAAACAATCAATACAAGTTATTAGAATCACCCCAACCATTGCAAACGACTATGAAATGCAGAAGTTGTTGTTTCCAGCATCATATTCAACAAATGTGTCTGGGGTCAGTGTTTGTATCAGTACTTTGTGTTGTTGTGTAATTCACATTTACTCTTCCTCTGTATTTAATTGAGCGTAACTGGGTTTTGTTGGCATTAGGATACCGGTACAAAAAAAAAAGGCTGTATTATGACACTAAAGTGCCAGCAGAGGTAATGAAACAGAAACTCATTAGGAGTATTTAAACAGAAACTACTAAATGTAACGCAGTGTATTTATTTTTTTACTGGCTCAGAGGCAGAATGTGACTGTGTGAATGGAAAATGTCATCAGTTGTGCTTACTTTCTCTCCAATTACCTTAATATCATTATTAATAACAGAAAAAACAACACTGATAACAGGTAATTCTCATTTTTCCCATGTATTGTGCATGAAGGTGACAATGCGTTGCCATGGTAACAGGTCTCCACAATGGCAGGAGGGAAGAACGTGATGAGAGGCGGAGCATAAAGACGACGCCCACCTTTAGCCATCCTGTTGAGGACCATGTCAATCAGGATGTAGGTTCCGGTTCTTCCAGCACCATCACTGCAGATGCAAGAACACAGAGTGGAACAGTTTTTTGTTTCATTTTTATTATTTTCAATAATTTTCTTATTGACACTTAAGGCATTTTGTTCTTTATCAGGCAATGCATTTAATCAAAATGTGGTTTTTTCACCACTTTACATACTTTGAATATATCTTAGCTACATCTGTTGAACACCTAATTCTAATTGAACTGAAAATGTAAACAAGCACTGGAAAATAAAATAAAAAGTATATTTAGGGGGGGAAATCGGCAGAACATCTCAACTGGGGTTACATGACAAGTTAAAGTAGTTTTCCTGCATAAATTTGCAAATAATATCAATTAACATCAAAATAACAAATACAAAATCCTGAGAATAGCACATATGGGGTAGGGTTACAGCCAATACTCCTGAGAAGCAACAGATATCCCTGCACTGACCCAGTATCGCTTCTTAAAACCATCTTTGATTCCTGATTATTACAAATGAAGGTAAAACTCTATGATCAAAGCCGAAAACCTCCCCGAACAAGAACTTTCTCCAAACCAGAGTTCATTGCATGCGGAAGATTTGAAAACCATGAAGTGGGGTTATCTTTTCATCATCGAGGCAATTAACAGATGTGTTTGGACCAAACGGTCATAAAGACTTCCCGAGGAATAAAGGGACTGTTTGTCCCAATAAAGGTGGTGTCTTGTTGGAGGCTACACTGCAAGACAGTAGACAGATTTTACATTGTGGTTTCACTGAACTCTCGAGTGTTTGTGATCCCATGAGCCATGTGGCCACAATGTGAGGGACCGCTTTTGAAAATCACAGCCTATTATTGTGTGTGCAGCTTGAAAAACAACTAAGAAAAACATCAACTAGAAATACACTAAGCCCTAGAGTAATAGAAAAACATCATTACAGACAGCAGCACGAACATGAGTCTGTATGAGCAGATGGTCACAGATGAACACAGCAACATGAAACAGATCAGCATCAGCATGATGTGATATTTTGCAGTGTTTATTCTTATTATTTATTTATTCATGAGTCTAACAGCCTCAGGGTAGAAGCTGTTCCTCAGTCTAGTGGTTCTACATTTGATGCTCCTCAACCTCCGTCCTGAGGGGAGTGGGGCAAAGAGTGTGCGTGCTGGGTGAGTGGGGTCTTTCTTATGTTTAGGTGCAGCCAGACACCCAATGGGAGTTAGGATGTTGCTTATTTTTCAAGTTATCCTGCTCACAACACTGACGTTTGGGCAGGAGGTATTTAATTGGTCATAAAAAATAACTTACAGTAACATATGTGGGAATACAGTACTCATGTATAAAGCTCAGAATTACTTACTACCATCAAACGTTCAAGTGTATTTTGTTAAAAGGAAAAGTTGTTATAATCTAAAGGGAATGGATATTTTTGTAAAACCAAAGTATAGAACCAGTTTAAAGGGTCGGTCTACTTCAACACAGGGAATAGGTTTATGGAATAGTTTGGGAAATGATGTAAAATAAGTTAAGTCGATGTTTCTATTCAAGAAAAAGATTAAAACTATTTTGTTGAAAGGATACATATAAGTTAATTAATATCAAATGAACTCTAAACTGTAAATTTTGACGAGTTTTGTATTTTGCTGTATTATGTATACTGTAGATGATTATTGTTTGAATTAATAGTTTGAATTGATTTTGTTTAAGGAGCAGATATGATAATTTTTTCTTCTTCTGCTTCCTTTCATTTTATGTTTTTTTTAATTGTCTTTGTGTTTTAAAATTGAAATGAATCAATTAAATAAATAAATAAATAAAATATTTTGTAATCTAAACTTAGTTAAAGCATTATCGTGTGATGCCTGCACCCTTTCTTTCATGTCTTGGTAAGATGTGCAGTAACGCTGCAGAGTGTGCAAACTGGTGGGACTGGATTCCTCCAACAGACAAAAAAAAAGGTTATTTTTCATGCAGTAAATTAATAGTAGCACAAGTGCGCTCTAACCGAAGGAGAATAAATGGAGAAAGCTGCTGTGTGATTAGGAAGTTTTGGCAAATGCACTCTTCTCTTGGCTCTCTCCTCTCGCTGATTGCTTCGCTCTGTTCTCGGTGTACATTAGGGCGACAAATGGCTCTGGGGAGAAACCGTTTAGAGAAAAAAAACGTCTCCACACTTGCTCTTCATAACCGCTGACCTGAACATGGTTTGGTAAGGATTCAGTTTTTTGGGAAAGTGTAGCTGTTAGTGAGCTTCTACTTTTAAAACCCAGCGGGAAACATCTGCTGCTTATGAAACACGCCGATGAATTAAAGATTTCCTACTAATAATAATAATTCTGCACATTCGTGTCACCGGAAGGACCTTCTTTTCAGCTCGTTGTAAGACACGTTAAACAACTGTATGATTAAAAACAATTTGTTCCTCCATTTTTCATCATCACCATCATCATCAGCTTTATTTTTAAAGTGCTTTCACACAGCCACAGCTGAAACAAAGTGCTGAACATCAGTTACACACAAGATCATTTTTGTTCCTTTACTTTTCGTCTGGCCAGGAGGAAAAAAACAAACAGCTGAAATAAAATTATGCCCCAGCAGCTTTTGAGCAGCTGATTATTGAAAGTGCTTCTTCTGCGTTGCACGTTTCACTCCCACCGAGTGTTTTTAAACGTTCACCTCAACTTGTGTCAAACATCTAACACCCGCTTCGAACGTTATCAACCATTAAATGGCCGTTATCAGTTATTATCATCCCCATACGTAGCGGTCAGATTGCCCCTCCTGTACCTCCTAGGAGGTTTAAAGTTACGTTGTCACCGTTACAAGCGATGACAGCAGGGTCCGTCTTTAGCTACGTGGTAGAGTAAAGGGTCTTGGTTAGGGTTGGTCCTCTGGGTCAGGTTTAAGGTTAGGTTGAGGAAAACGGTTACATAAGCTGAAAAAAACCAAAACACAACACTTCCGGGTTTACGGAAACACGCTGCCTACTCACAGTGATAACAACGCTGATAACGTTCTTTTAAACATGCTAGGAGGTAGATTGGACAGTTTCGCCGATATGGGGATGATAACAGATGATAACAGCTAATAATGCCCATTGTATGGACTGACAACACCCGAACCCATTTGTTTCCATCTGTCCGTCCATCATCTTCCTCTTGTTCTGAAGTCGAGTCTTGAAGGCAGCATTTTGAGCAGGGAGGTCCAGACATCTCTCTCCACAGCCAGCTCTTCTGGGAGGACCCCATCCCAGGCCAACCGAGAGACACAGTCTCTCCAACGTGTCCTGGGTCTTCCCCGGGGTCTCCTCCCAGTCAGACATGTCTGAAGCACCTCCCTTTCGAGGCGCCATGGGAGCATTGTTACCAGATGAACCACTTCAACTGGCTCCTCTGGATGTGGAGGAGCAGCGGTTCTACTCTGAGTCTCTCCTGATAACTGAACTTCTCAGCCTGTCTCTGAGGGAGAGTCCAGCTACCCTGCAGAGGAAACTCATGTCAACCTCCTGTATCCATGATCTCATTCTTTCAGTCTCTACCCAGAGTTCATGACCAGAGTTTTGAGGGGAGGAACGTAGACCGACCAGTAAACAGAGAGCTGTGCCTTACAGTTCAGCTCCCTCTTCACCACAATGGACCGGTACAAAGTCCACAATACTGCAGATGCTTCACCAATCCATCAGTCTCACGCTCCTCTTCCCTCACTCGTGAACAAAGCCTCGAGATACTTGAACTCCTCCACTTGAGGCAGAACCTCACTCTCGACCCGAAGAGAACAACCCACCCTTTGTTTTCATGTCTTGTAAAATATTAAAAATAATAATAAGAAATAACTGAACCAACTGACTCTTTTTCAACTGTAACTGGTTTTTATAACCTGTCAAGAAAGCAGGATGATCACGCTGTGCCGTGAAGACGATCCTAACGTCTGGAGGAGCCATTCTAACGTTTTAAATAATAAATCACTCTGTGCAGGAGGAGCTAACAGACAAAGGGCTTCTCTTATGGAAAGTTTTATATAATCTAGTCATAAGATGATGTTTTTTTATAAAAAAAGTAGAATAAAAATCAACTCCGCTAAATGCTGATTTAAACGCATCTAACTAGTGTGAGTCATTTCCTCAGGTGGTGGGGGTGTGCAGATGTGATTACACATCCATAAGCAAACACACCAGCTGCACTCCTGTCTACCTCGATTTACCGCTCCCTCCTTCTCCCCCACAGGCCCCGACCGCGACACAGCAAACTTTGAAGTGCCTCCAATTAAAAGTTACGCTCCTCCATGGGCAGTTTATCATCATAACACACTTGCTTTTACAATTTCTCATTTCAAATGTTTCCCCGTCCACGTGCTGATGAACACAGAGTGTGGCTTTTAAAGCGGTCAGAGTAAACAGATCATTTATCTGCATTAAAAAGCCCGTCTCTCTGGCTCACACGCAGAATTCACACAAAAAGAAATTCAGTTTAAACGTGAGTTTTAACCACACGAAGAAGAATAAAACACAGACGGCCTTGTTGTACTTGCCTGCAGTGGACAATGATGGGACACGAGCGGCCCCGGTAACACTTGTTAACCTTCCTGGAAAATAAAACAAACGGGAAGGGGTGTAAATATCACAGAAACAGCATTGTGTGAAGTGTTGTCTCCCGTCTTTGACTCTTAAATTGGAAGTGCACACAGAAATATTGTAGATACAATCCGAGGTTTGGAATGATGCATAACGTTCACAGTGATCTCGGCGTCTTTATCAGAAGGTTTCTTCTGATTGGTCACAAAAAGTTTGGCTGTAAAATGAAAGAAGAGTGCAGGTTTAATTAGTAGTATTGTATTGGGGAAGTTGTCCGATCCCCTGGAGCGCTCCAAAGTTTCTGTGGTCAAGACGCTGAACTACCCCACTACCCTTGACATGCTTATTGGTATAAAACTGACAATTTAAACCTAAATATTTGTATATAGGAAGTGTAAATTATTTAATGGACTCAGTTGAGTGAATGAGAAACATTCTGAGTGATCTGAAGAACATGGACGGGCTCAGCAAGTTTGAACAATTTAGCATCAGTTTTTATCCGAAATGCTTATTGCGGGGGTCCGTACCTCGAAGCCCCACAATAAGTGAAAAACCGCAAAGTAGGAATAGTAGTACAAGTAGGAAGTAGTACGGTAGTTTATTTTAGTATTTATATATACAGGTAGTCCCCGACTTACGAACGAGTTCCGTTCCTGCGTCACGTCGTAACTCGAAAATCGACGTAAGTTGGAAAATACGTCCAAACGGCACCTCATACGTACAGTACTGTATTTTACCAAGCACTTAGCCTATCCTAACACATTACCCTACATAATTATCAAAAAACACATACATTCGGAGCCATAATGAAGTGAAAAAAAAAGAGTTAATTTCTTACTGGGAGCTGGTGAATTCTTCCTCCGTCTGTTA
>JBBPBX010101993.1:0-12105 GCA_038048925.1 Garcialebias charrua
GAGTGGAGTATATGTGAATGATGTGAATGTGGCATATGAAACATTTTTGCAAGTTTATAAATCATTATATGACAAAAATTGCCCAATACAGTATTAATGTGTCACAAAAATAAAAATGTCAACGCAAAACCCTGGATGTCCAAGGGCCTGTTAAAATCTTGTAAGAAGAAAAATAAGTTATATATAGATTTTGTCAGATTTCCAACTAAACTTAAAAGAGATGAAATACAAGGTGTATAAAAACAAATTGACAACATTATTAAGACAAGCTAAGAAAGATTACTACAATTTAAAGTTTCGAGAGAGCAGTGGTGACATGAAAAGAACGTGGAACATTTTGAATAGTATTGTAAGACCTAATTATACTCATTGTCTTGAAAAACAGTTTTTTAAGGGAGAAACAACCTTGACGGAAAAAAATAAAGTGGTGAATGAATTTAATTCCTTCTTTGTAAATATAGGGCCAAGTTTGGCTTCTTCCATTAAGACAAATGATATTCAGGGTAGGCAGGGTGGTAGTAGAATTTCACAGTCAATGTTTCTTGGAGATATAAGTGAACATGAAATTTTAAATATAGTAAGGAAAAGCAAAACTAAAACATCTGTTGATAGTGATGGAATTGATATGATGATTATAAAAAAAACTATTGACTTTATTATTAAACCATTTACTTACATTTGTAATTTGTCAGTCCAGAGTGGCATATTTCCAGAAAAAATGAAATTAGCAAAAGTTATTCCAATATTTAAAAATGGTGATAGACATAGTTTTGACAATTATAGACCGATCTCAGTGCTCCCCCAGTTTTCTAAAGTGCTTGAAAAATGGTTTGTCCAGAAATTGGATGGTTATATTGAAAAGAATAACTTATTGAGTGAGAGTCAATATGGCTTTAGATCAAATAAATCAACATCCCTTGCATTGTTAGAACTAAATGAAGAAATTACAGAAGCAATTGAAAGGAAACAATATACAGTGGGGATGTTCATTGATTTAAGAAAAGCCTTTGATACAATCGACCACACTTTATTGCTTTCCAAGTTGCAAGATTATGGGATAAGAGGGATAGTTCATAACTGG
The DNA here is from genome assembly GCA_038048925.1 of Garcialebias charrua. Taxonomy (NCBI): domain Eukaryota; kingdom Metazoa; phylum Chordata; class Actinopteri; order Cyprinodontiformes; family Rivulidae; genus Garcialebias; species Garcialebias charrua. The sequence goes on from JBBPBX010101993.1 coordinate 1,082, forward strand.
TTGAGTAGTTATTTGACTAACCGAAAACAATTTGTACAGCTAGGAAATGTAAAATCAGATCTTCAAAATATAAAATGTGGAGTCCCCCAAGGTTCAGTGCTAGGACCAAAGCTTTTTCTTTTGTATATCAATGACATTTGTGAAGTGTCTAAAAAGTTACAAATCATCCTGTTCGCAGATGATACAAATTTATTTTGTTCTGGGAATGACTTAAAACCCATTATAGAATGTATGACTTGTGAGATGTCTAAACTTAATGAATGGTTTAAATACAACAAATTATCAATAAACTGGAATAAAACAAAATTCATGATTTTTGGTAATAGAAAAATAGATGATTCTATTATAATGTCTGTAGATAATAATCAAGTTGAACGAGTACATGAAGTTAAATTTTTAGGTGTTGTTTTAGATCATAAACTTAACTGGAAATCTCATATAAAATACATAAAATTAAAACTATGCAAAAGTATTGGACTTCTAAATAAAGTAAAACATGTTTTAGAGCTGTCAACACTACAGACATTATATTATTCATTTGTTTTTCCATATCTGACATACTGTATAGAGGTATGGGGCAACACATATAAAACCAACACTAAACCGTTATCTGTCATACAAAAGAAAGTTATGAGAATTATTTATAAAGTGGACATCAGAGAACACACAAATAAATTGTTTATTCAATCAAATATCTTGAAACTAAAGGATCTGGTTGATTTAAAAATGTTATTGATTATGTTTAAAGCTAGAAAGAGATTATTGCCATTTAATTTACAAAAGTTCTTTGTCTTAAGCTCTTGTGATAGAACTAACAGAAGGAAGTATGATTTCAAAAGTAAAACTGTGCGTACTACTTTAAAACAAATGTGCATTTCGGTGCATGGAGTAAAACTATGGAACAGTTTGGATGAGGAGTTTAAAAATTGCTCTACAATAAACCAATTCAAAACACTTTATAAAAAAAGAATGATTAACTCTTATACACTTTTGAGTTGTTAATGGGAACAGTGGTATATTGTTATATATGTTATTGTTTAGATATTGTTTGCAACTTGTTTTGTTAATTTAATGTATACGGCCATGACATTTTTGTAATTATTGAGAAAGGGTCTATACAAGATTTTCTTCTTCCTGCTCCCTCTTCACTCATGTAAATATATGTTGTCAGAGAATGTGTTTGCAAACTGATGATTTTTTAATCGAGTGAATAAATTTATTGATTGATTGATTGATATTTAATGCATCAAAAATCTATTTCAGTTTGCTTTTTTATTACTGCCATCAAAGGTGAAAAGACACTCCTTCTCATCGTAGGATGGTTTTTATTTAAAACTCTGTTATGAAAGGTTAAATGTGACTTGCATTTCCTGAGGGAATGCTGTTGATCAGCTAGACCAGCGGTCTGCAACCTTTAGGATCACAAGAGCCATTTTTATGCCTTTGTTAACTAAATTAAGTGTTCAGAGCCGCAACAACCTGTTACAACTGTGATGATCATCTGGTGGCCCGTGGGCCACTTTAGGTTTGTTGAAGGAGACTTTTGTGGCCAGTAGGGGTGACATTATAAAGCTAAAAATGTTTAATGATTTTTAACATTTATTGATATTTTTACAATTTAAAACAAATGAAAAGGCCAGATTCTTGTAAAGAGGGGGAATAGTGTTTTTAAATAAGAATAAAAAACAACTATGAACTTTGCAGACCTATGTTAATTTTTAATTGTGGGAAAAATATTTAAGCATAGAAATAAAGCAACAAGTTAAAGCATTTGCAAAAGAAATGACATTAAAACAGTTAAAACCACATACCGTAGTACTTGTTTGTTGTTTTTATGCCAACCAATAAAATTCAGTTTTATGTTAGTTTTGGTCAAAACTTGGAGCCGCTGCAGAGGGACCAAAGAGCCACATGTGGCTCCAGAGCCGCAGTCTGCAGACCCCTGAGCTAAACGATTAACCAATAGTCCAGATGACTGCATTACACTTCTAATAGTTCATATATATTTTGCAGATAAGAGTTAGCTGCTTCGCTTTTTATGTTTTGCATCAATATGATGCATTTTTTCCAGCCACTTGCTTCAGGGTGGGGCGTTGAGAAACCAGCCAATTTGAATACATAAAACAAAAGTAAATATGGATGCCATGCGTGGGTGACAGGAGGTGAATGAGACTCACAGAATGGGACGAACTCACTCAGCTGGTTTTGCCGTTTCTGTTTGCATTTCCCGCCGTTCTTGCCGAGCAACAATGTTTGAACACTGATTCATTTGTTTGCATGTGGAACAAGTCGTGCCGTGAGCTCATAGTCTCGGTCGAGCCTGCTCAGCTGTCATCCTGTCCTGCTTCGTGTCAGGCCTGAGAGCTCATCCCTCACCGTGCCACGGACCTGGTACTGTCTGTGACCAACATACCTCCATTTACCACCAAACACGGGTCAAAAAACAACCGTCTAGCGTTTCGATTTGACTGGAAGTGTTTACCCGAGCTCGTGTTTCAGCAGTGTAACTGTAACAAGTACTGCTGGGGTTATTTCTGGAGCAGAGAACATGTGGGGGTCCCCGTGTTTACCAGCAGCTGAGGCAGGAGGGAGACTCAGCTGTCCACTGTCACTGCAGGGAGCTGGCTGGTGCAACACTTTGGTTTTAGCTGTAATCTGAAAAGGCAGTCAGCGCTGCAGCTTCCCCTGACAGGAAACAACCGGACCAGACTGCAAGTGAGACGGTGAAAGGAACACCTGCACCTTTTAATAGCTTGGACATTTGTTGGATGTCGATTGATGGACTTTACACAAATACCATGCAAAGGAAGTCCTTTATATTCTGCACCACGGAACAGTCTTAACCAGACGTTTTTCTTTTTGGTTTGTTTGTTACCAGCAGCCAGTCACAAAAACTAAATTTGAGCCCCTTGCTTTAAATAAAAGTGTATGGTCTGCACAACTTTCAGATGCAGTTTGTCTGTTGAGGGAAAAGTTTTGGAACTAAAACTATTGTTTTTGTCCTCTTTCCCTAGTTCGTAAACGCACGTTTCACAACGGGTTGTCAGGGTCACCTGCAAGAACGTGACAGAAAATACAAATACAAAAAGACAGGAAAAGTCCAAAGACTAACTTTTAAAGGCCTTCAGAAACTATTGAGACCACTTTCAAATTCAATTCAAATTCAAAAACACTACATTGGTCTCAAAGGGAAATGAATTGTTGTTGTAGCTCATCTTCCTGGTTTCATTAAGAGATGTTATAGATGCTGATGGCTTTGGACAGGAAAGATCCGCAGCAGATCTGAAGAAACAGGCAGCAGACGCTGATCCGTCACCCAGCAGACCCCTCGGTCCGCTTGGGCAGCAGGACTGCCTGAATGTGGGGCAGAGCTCCTCCCTGAGTGATGCCATTTCCCCCAGCAGCCTGCCGAGCCCCTCATCGCCGAGGACGTAACTGCAGGGCCTGGAAGACAATCTCGATCCTCCCGCTGTCAAGAGCCATGTTTCCCGCTATCTCCCAAATTTCTGTGGTCAGGCACTCGAGCACTGCCTCCAGATAGATGGGAATGCATCCACGGCACCTCCTTTTCAACTCATTTGGGATTTGGGGCTTCAGTTGAGGTATTTTTTAAGCTTTTGAGATGTTAATCAGCTGAGATGTTAATCAGCTGAGATGTTAATCAGCTTTAAAGGATGATAAAGTTGTTTGAAAACTTAAATAAATAACATGCAGTACTTTGAATTGTATTTGGACACTTGCTTGAAGTGGATACTTCACATGTTTTTTTAATCTTTCTTATGTCTTCCAAGCAAAGTTGAACAAATAAGTAATATAAATAAGACGAAGCTTAATCCAATAGAGGTAACAAAATGCTGAAATGTTACCGTAGTTATTACTATACTTTAGTCATTCAACAGTTAGCAGATGTTACAACAAATAATGTAAATTTTATAGCTCAGATTTGTTGAAGTCAGGTCCAGTAAAAACAATGTGCCTAGTTATTATCTTCCCTGCTGTAGATAGCTCTTTGAACAATCTCAGTTTGGAAAAACAAAGTTTAATTCTGACCAGGTTGATGAGCTAACAGCCAGTCTGAACACAGCTCAGACCAAAGTAGATTGGTATCATCTTAATGTGTTAGCTGTTCTATTTTATACACTTTTACACTGTTATTACTTTTGCATGATATGGTTTCAAAATCAACCTTTACAAGTACAGATAGACATGTTTGGTGCAACCTGAAGCACTTTAGACAGACATATTGTTTAATTTATAATGCAATAACCTTGAAATACAATCCTGACGATGAAGTAAAACAATAATAATAATAATCATAATAATAGTAATAGCCTTCACATGGATGACTGTAACAGTTTTGAGACAGGAGCTGCTGCTTGGACTAGCTGTTAGCTTTGATTGATTGATTGATGTTTATTCATTCATTTTAAAAGAACAATACAAGACAGTTTCATCAGATACAAGAATACAAGTAGGATAAAATGAAGGGAGCAGAAAGAAGATGAAATCTTATTATATCTGCCCCTTATTTCACAGTTTGTTCAACCAATGATAACCTTCAAGCAACATCACAGAATGAATAATTCTACTTATTTTTCTAACTGTAATACACAAACTACATCACAAAATGAATAATTCTACTTAATTTTCCTAACTGTAATACACAAACTACATCACAAAATGAATAATTCTACTTAATTTTCCTAACTAATACATAAACTAGATCACAAAATGAATAATTCTACTTAATTTTTCTAACTGTAATACACAAACTACATCACCCATAATTCTACTTACTTTTTCTAACTGTGATACACAAACTACATCACAAAATGAATAATTCTACTTAATTTTTCTAACTAATACACAATTTTTCTAACTAATACACAAAATACATCACACTTAATTTTTTTTCTACTTAATTTTCCTATTTTTTTATTATTTTTTTCTACTTAATTTTCCTAACTGTAATACACAAACTAGATCATAAAATGAATAATTCTACTTAATTTTTCTAACTGTAATACACAAATTAAAAGATGGCACAACATCAAGATGTTCACAAAATGAATAATTCTACTTAATTTTCCTAAATGTAATACACAAAATACATCACAAAAATGAATAATTCTACTTAATTTTTCTAACTGTAATACACAAACGCACTAAGCTACACCATAAGTACAACATAGGTGTAATACACAAACACGCAAGGTTACATCATATATAGTTTTTGAGCAAGTCTTTTTTTTACCTTTTTCTTAAATGTATACATTGATTTTTCATTTTTAACATCACTCTCCAGAGCATTCCACAATCGAACTCCCTGAATTGAGGTAGACCGTCCCTTTAAGCTGGTTCTAAATTGTGGTTTGATGAATATCTCTGTCCCTTTGAGATTGTAATAACTTTGTCTTTTTATAAAATTTCTTTGGATATTTAAAGGTAATGTGTTATTATGAGCCCTATACATAACTGATAAAATACTATATTCTACCAATTCCTGGAATTTCAATAAGTTTAGCTGAAGAAACAAAGTGTTTGATGGGTGACTGAAATGTTTTCTGGTGATTACTCTTACAGCTCTCTTTTGTAAAATAAAAACAGGCTTTGTAATAGTTTTGCACGCTTTTCCCCAAACCTCAATACAATAGATTAAATGTGGAGCAATGATTGTGTTATACAACATATGTAAAGCTTTATCAATTAAAAAATCCCTGACTTTATACAATACTGCAATTGATCTAGCTATTTTTTTAATGGAATTTACATGATGTTTCCACGTCAGTTTGTCATCAATGATAACACCCAGAAACTTCACTTCACTCACTTTACAGATCACAACATCTTCAATTTCAAATGGATCGTCATCAACAATTCTCTTTTTGTTACTGAATATCATGTAATTAGTTTTATCTAAATTCAAAGATAATTTGTTTAATTTAAACCAAGTTTGTATTTTTATAAATTCTGTTTTCATCATATCCAAAATCTGTTTTATGTCATTACCCGAACAGAAAAATGTGGTGTCATCGGCAAAAAGAACACATTTAAGTAGTCCTGACACATTTACCAAGTCATTCACATATAAAATAAATAACTTTGGTCCAAGCACAGAACCCTGAGGAACTCCACAAGTGATATCACGGAGGTCAGATCTAACATCATTTATTTGCACAAACTGTTTCCTGTCCTTCAAATAGCTAGATACCCACTGTAATGCTGGTCCTCTAACACCATATTTATTTAGTTTTTCAAGGAGAATGGTGTGGTCAATGGTATCAAATGCTTTTTTTAGATCAACAAAAACACTAACACAGAACTGTTTATGATCGACAGCATTAGTTATTTGTTCCATTAAATCCATGAGAGCCATTGACGTAGAGTTTTTTTCTCTAAACCCATACTGACTGCTACTTAAAATATTTTGTTTATCAATAAATTGATCCAATCTGGTCACAAATAGTTTTTCTAGAATTTTTGAGAACTGTGGTAATAAGGATATTGGCCTATAATTATTGAATACACATTTATCACCATTTTTAAAAAGAGGAATTACCTTTGCTACTTTCATGTTATCTGGAAATATTCCTGTTGAAAAAGATAAATTGCATATATATGTAAACGGTTCAATAACATAACTTATTATTTCTTTTACGAACATCATATCCATGTCCACCCAGTCTTTTGATCTCTTGTCTGAGAGATTTTTTACCATTTTCATAATTTCCTCTTTGTTAGTTCCACTAAGAAAAATACTGTTGGTGCAACTTTTAATTGAATGACACACCTTATTATCTACTTTTGGTATTTTAGCTGCAAGGCTTGATCCAATATTTACAAAATATTGATTAAATTCATTTACGATATCATTCTCATCATGTATTTCTTTGTCATCTTTCACAAAATATTTTGCAATGTTCGTTTTTGCTTTATGACTTTTTAGAACATCATTTATTACTCGCCATGTTGTTTTAGTGTCACCATTGCTCTTGTTTAATAAATCACTATAGTATTCTTTCTTGCATCTTCTTATAATCATTACCAATTTATTTTTATATTTTTTATATTTTTCTTCAGCTTGTTGTGTTCTCGTTTTTAAGAAACATAAATACAAGTTATTTTTTTTTTTACAAGCATTTCTCAACCCTTTAGTCATCCAAGGTTGGTCAACAATATTTCTTTTTCTACGATTTCTTTGCACACAATTCTTTTCATACAGAGCTTCTAAAATGTTCATAAATTCATCATATGATCTGTTAACATCATCAATATACACGTCCTTCCAGCAGAGATATATCTTCACACATTGGCCCTGTTCAGAACTGATGGAAACATGTTCTGGCTGGTTCAGGTATTAATCTCAGTTACATACTTCTTCTTCTTTCGGTTTTTCCCTTTTCAGGGGTCGCCACAGCGAGTCATCCTCCTCCACCTCACTCTGTCCTCTGCATCCGCTGTCAGAGTCAGAGAATCTTTATTGTCATTTGCACCGCATGTGGTACATGTGATGAAACGAGATTATGTACACAGGGTCCCAGTTACATCCAACAACAAAATGTAAGAGAAAAACAGTAATAACATCTAGGATATAACTAAGAAAAACATCAACTAGAAATACACTAAGCCCTAATGTAATAGAAAAACATCATTACAAACAGCAGCACGAACACGAGTCTGTATGAGCAGATGGTCACAGATGAACACAGCAACAAGAAAACAGATCAGCATCAGCATGATGTGATATTTTGCAGTGATTATTCTTATTATTTATTTATTCATGAGTCTAACAGCCTCAGGGTAGAAGCTGTTCCTCAGTCTAGTGGTTCTACATTTGATGCTCCTTAACCGCCGTCCTGAAGGGAGTGGGGCATAGAGTGTGTGTGCTGGGTGAGTGGGATCTTTCATGATGCAGGTGGCTCTCAGGTCTTCCCTCCAACTACCTTCATGTCCTCTCTAACTGCATCCATATATCTCCTCTTTGGCCTCCCTCTTTGTATTTTTACTGCCAGCTGCATTTCTAACATCCTTTTACCAATATATCTACTGTCCCTCCTCTGGACATGTCCAAACCATCTCAGTCTGGCCTCCCTAACTTTATCTCCCAGTTGTTCAACATGTGCTGTACCTCTGATTATCTCATTCCTGATCTTATCCATCCTTGTCACTCCTAAGGAGAACCTCAACATCTTCATTTCTGCTACTTCCAGTTCTTTCTCCTGTCTTTTTGTCAATGACACTGTCTCCAGACCATACAACATAGCTGGTCTCACCACTGTCTTGTAAACTTTTCCTTTGACCTTTGCTGACACCTTTTTGTCACAAATCACTCCTGAAACTTTTCTCCATCCACTCCATCCTGCCTGGACTCTCTTTTTCACTTCTTTACCACATTCCCCATTTTCCTGGACAGTGGACCCCAAGTACTTGAAGTCCTGCACCTTTGTGACCTCTGCTCCTTGTAGCCTCACTGTTCCACTGGCCTCCCTCTCATTCACACACATGTACTCTGTCTTACTACAGAGACTCAGTTACATACAAATAGGCATTTAAACAGTGAACCAGAATTCTGTATGGTAAATTCCTCTAGTTTAAAGCTGGTTTTGAATGTTTTTAGAGCTGATCACTATTTAGTTTCATGTCACAGTATTTACTGATATGAACAACATACTCTGAACTGTATAAATATCAATAAAGATTTAAGTGATTGAATGTTTTTGTGCTTTATTTTAAATAAAGTGCTATCTATTGTCATCAATGAGTGTCATTCATTGAAGAGTGTTGTTATGATTGCTACAACCAAGGAGGATCAGAAGAAGAATTTTCCTTCTTTTTAATTTAGCAAATCAAGTGTTGGACGTGGTGAATAATGTCAAATATATAGGTCATAGTGATCTCTGTGATGATGATGATGTGAAGCGACAGTGGTGTAAGTTGTACATGCAAGCTAATATGTTGGCACGTAAATTTAGCATGTGTACAGATGAGGTTAAATTGTCCCTTTTTCTAAATAATTGCACCTCCTTTAATACGGCTCACCTCTGGTGTAACTACAGTAAAGTTATAATGAAGAAACTGAAAATAGCCTATCAGGATGCATTTAGAATCCTCCTCAGACTTCCAAAATGAACATCTGTAAGTCAGATGTTTGTCTTGAGCAACATTCCAACTTTTCTTGCCTCGCTGAGGAACTTCACGTGTAAATGTACAGGTATGTGCCGCTTGGATGTATCAAACAACTTAAAAGTAAGAGCTTTGTCAAATGCAACATATAGTGATACTTGATATAACTCAAGCTTTTTTAAATATTGGAATAACTGTTTGTCTGCTTTGTGATGGATGTGTTTGTCTTTTTTTACTTGTTGATTTGTTTTATCTTATTTTATTTTATTTGGTATGGAGTACCTTTTGTCTTGAAATAAAGATTGATATTGTATGTTCCTGAACCTGTTCCTGACTTTTTGCAAAATAAGACAAAAAGAATCCATCAATCTGTTCATCTGTCCATTTATCCACTCGTTTATTTTTGCTGCGTAGAAAACAGCAAAACAAGCAGCATTTTGACCAGATGTTGCAGTGGTTAGAGCTCTCACCTCACAGCAAAGCCACAAATTCAAAACCTGTGTGGACTTTAAGTTTGTCAAATACATGCATGGGTTATGTCCAGGTACCCTATTTTATTCTCACAGACCAAACTGGTAGCTACTGTATGTCACTAGGTGTGAGAAGGTGAATATTATAGTGATGTGACATTAATTTCTGTCTAGTCCTGTGATGAGCTGGTGACTTGTCCAGGGTGTACCCCGCCCCTTGCTAAATGGTGGCTGGAGATAGACACCAGCTCTCGGGGAACATGCACACATGACCATAACCCTTTATGACATCTTGGATGTATGGCCTGCAGTGTTGGTTGTTCTGTTTCGTCACTGTGTCTTTCAGTAATCTGTGGCACTGTGCACAACAAATGTTCTCCATCTGCTGTCTAATCAAGGCTTACACTAGGAGTACAATAACACCCTGACATGTTGTTGCAGATTATGGAGAATTTGCACTGCTCTCACGAGGCTAAATCAGTCTGCTCCATTATCACTGCTGTTGGGATGCCAGCAAGATGATCTAAGGTAAAGATCCAAGAAATAATTAGTATTTTTTTCTTTAACAACCTCTGGATAAATAAAATTAAGCATCAAAGTGGAAAAATATGCCTCAAATTTTATAACTTGCGCTTAAAATAAGAATCAAGCAAAAAGTTCAGATCGTTTTTCTCTCCCAGTCATCTTGTCTTCTTTTTCTGAAATATGGCCGTATTAGTTCGCTGCTCCTCCAGTGGTTGACTATATTGTTCATTTACATGGACTTATCAAACTCAAACATGCACAAAATGAACGAGATTCATCCATGCATTATACATTTGATATTCATCCCGACTGGAAGCATAATTTATTTACACGACCACGCCTTTGGCATTTTACAACCTCTTCCTGTTCAGACGGGCAAGAGTCGACTGTCAGTCAACTTATATTCTTGCTGCGTTTGCACAAAAATATTACAGGCAATTTAATGATTTGAATATGGTGCAGTGATGCAATCAATATGAACCATTTTCTGTGTTTTCATGTGGCACTTAATCATACTAATGACTACTTTTAAAGTGGTAGGTGAAGCATAATCACTCATTTCAAATGTTACGCTTCTGTCTGCTTCAAATGAACAAATTGACTACGCAGCGAGCGAGACAGGACTATGACCTTTTCTCAAACGGTTTCAGTACAGCCAAACTGGGTTCAATTGAAAAAAAATATTATTTTTTTAAAATAGCTAAATTGATACTTTTCTCACTGTACTTCAAATAAATGTACATCCTTTCTCCTCCTCTTCTATGGTTTTGAATCCACTTCTTAGAAAGAGTAACCAACCAAAATAATCTTATTTTCATAAGTTTTGAAAGTGGAGACAGGCTAAGTTTGGAAAAGTTACTGCTTGAAAAATGGACTACAGGGTATATGGATTAAACACAAGAGAGT
>JBBPBX010101994.1:0-12105 GCA_038048925.1 Garcialebias charrua
GTGAAAATATCCAGAACTGTGGTGGTGGAACCAGGACAGGAGTATGTTGTGAAGGGCAGCGTGCATCTAAGTGGGACAGCCCGCAGTGATATGATACTTAGCCCCACCAAGGGTTTTGTGGAGAAACACAAAGTACTCCTCGCCAGAGTTTTAGTTCATCCCCAGACGTCCAAAACGGTCCCCCTTCGCCTCTTTAATCCTGGCAACAAAGCTGTGACCATCAAAGAAGGATCCATGGCTGGTCTCCTCCAGCCAGCTGAAGCCATGCAGTCTTCCTATGTCTCACCGGCCGCAGACTCACCAGCCAGCTCCCCTGTAGTTCCTCTGCACCTGGAAGAGCTCTATGCCCAGAGCTCTAGGGACCTCAATGATGGTGAATGTCTCCAACTTAAACGTTTGTTTTCTACTTATGGACATGTGTTCTCTACTGGGCCTACTGACCTGGGCCGAACCAACCTCGTCCAGCACGATATTGTACTTCGTCCAGGTGCCCCGATCAAACAACCTCCACGTAAGATGGCGAAAGAGAAGCAACAATACGCCAACCAGCAGATACATGACAGCCTACAGAACGGTCTCGCCCAAAGCAGCCACAGCAGCTGGGCCTCACCCATAGTTATGGTACGTAAGAAGGATGGGACCTATCGGCTCTGCATCGATTACAGGGTTCTCAATGAGCGAACCATACCGGATGCGTATCCTCTGCCCCGTATCCAGGACACGTTGGATACACTGTCTACTGCCAGATGGTTCAGCACGTTGGACCTTACTTCAGGTTACTGGCAGGTGGAGCTGACGCCGAGAGCACGCAAAGCAGCTGCATTCTGCGCCAGGACAGGTCTCTTTGAGTGGAATGTCATGCCGTTTGGATTATGCAACGCCCCGGCGACATTCCAGCGGCTGATGGACCGTGTTTTAGCTGGCATGCAATGGGAGACCTGTCTGGTCTACCTGGACGACATCATCGTGCTGGCGAGGAATGTGTCAGAAATGTTGCAGCGGCTTGACCAGGTGTTTTACAGACTCCAACAAGCTAACCTGAAATTAAAACCTGCCAAATGCTGCCTTTTCCGCCGCGAGGTGGTTTACCTAGGTCACATAGTGTCTGAACAGGGTATAGCTACGGACCCCAGCAAGGTCCAAAAGGTCCAAATGTGGCCCACTCCATCGTCCATCCAGGAGGTTCGACGTTTCATCGGCCTGGCCTCATACTATCGCCGATTTGTAAAAGACTTTGCATCTATTGCTGAACCCCTTCATAACCTAACCATGAAAAATGCACGTTTCCAGTGGCATGCTGAACACCAAGCTGCTTTCGACGAGTTAAAGTGTCGTCTCACCTCAGCCCCCATTCTTGGCTATCCCCTGGACTGCGGTGAAATGATACTCGACACTGATGCGAGTGACACCGGCATTGGTGCTGTACTGTCGCAGATGCAGGAGGGTGTGGAACGAGTGTTGGCTTATGGCAGTCGCAAGTTGGCAAAGCCTGAACAAAACTACTGCACAACAAGACGTGAACTTCTGGCCATAGTGGATTTCACATCCCATTTTCGCCAGTATCTCCTCGGCCGGCCGTTCAAGGTGCGTACGGACCACAGCAGTCTGCGCTGGCTGACCAAAATGAGAGAGCCAGAAGGACAGTTAGCTCGATGGCTTGAGAAGCTGGCTGAATATGAGTTTGAGATTATCCACCGCCCGGGTCGACAGCACACCAATGCTGACAGCCTCTCCAGGAGACCCTGCCGCCAGTCCTGCCCATGTAAAGTGCCGAATTTTTCTACATCACCCAAAACTATCAACCATCAAGCTGTCCAGTGTGATTTGAACTCTGACACCAGCTCCCTGTTGCTGAGTTCAGTGGGGGTAGAGGACCGACCACCCACCACAGCAGTTTGTCCAGTGGGGGTAGAGGACCGACCACCCACCACAGCAGTTTGTCCAGTGGGGGTAAGTCAAAACACCCTCACATCAGATATAGAGACTTTAGACCAAAACACTTCCACTGATACAGACAAACCGCATCAGAATGCTCATATTGATGGATGCACTGTGAAATTGACTGAAAAAATATACGTGGCTAAGACTCTTGACACAGCTTCCTTGTTTCATGGTTGGACCATGGGGGAGCTGAGCCAGGCCCAGGATGATGATGTGGACATTGCACCCATACGCAGCTGGATGAAGGCCAGTGATAAACGCCCCCCATGGCCTGTTGTCTCACCATGCAGCCCAGCCACTAAGACATACTGGACTCAATGGAAACGACTCTACTTCAGAGATGGAGTTCTAGTCCGTCGATTCTATTGCCTCGATGACACCCAATTCTACCCACAAATTGTACTGCCACGTAAACTACAACTTGACGTGTTGAGGCAGATGCACGAAGGGCCAGTGGGTGGACATTTTGGTGTAGAGCGGACCCTGAACAGATTAAGGACCCGATACTACTGGTACCACATGAGGGAGGATGTTGCCCTCTGGTGTAAAACCTGTATCAGCTGTGCATCCAGGGCTCGACCGCAGAAGACACCACAAGCTCCTATGGGAACAGTCCAGGTAGGAGCTCCTATGGAGCGTATTGCACTGGATATTATGGGGCCACTGAACGAGACTGAACGTGGAAACCGCTATGTGCTTGTGATACAAGACTATTTCACAAAGTGGACTGAAGCATTTCCTATTCCAAATGAGCGAGCTGTAACTGTTGCTGGTATAGTTGCTAGTGAGTGGGTGTGCCGCTATGGAATCCCTCAAGCGCTACACAGTGACCAGGGACGCAATTTCGAATCTGAGGTGTTCCAAGGGATGTGTAGTTTGTTTGGGATAGACAAGACTCACACAACACCATTCAGGCCGCAGTCGGACGGTCAGGTCGAGCGTTTCAACGCCACCCTCCAAAAGATCCTGGCTACTACAGCAGAACACTGTCATTGGGATTGGGACCTGATGATTCCTTATGCTGTTATGGCATACAGGGCAACCAAGCATAGTGCTACCGGTTTCTCTCCAAACTTTATGATGTGGGGCCGAGAAGTAAGTGAACCAGTGGACCTTGTCGCAGGTTTGCCTCCTGATCCAGAAAACCAACCCACTGCTCCAGAGTATGTGCAACAGATGAGGGAACGGTTGGAGCTGGCTCACCAAATCGCTAGAGAAGCACTGGGGGACTCGGTCACACGTGCAAAGAAACAGTATGACAAGAACTGCTGCCGCACACAGTATAAAGTCGGAGACCCTGTGTGGTATCTCATTAAAGGGACACGTCATGTCAAGAACAAAGTCAAAAAGTTCCTTCCCTCATATGAAGGACCATTCTTCATCCTAGGCCAACTGGATGACCTAGTTTATCGGATACAAAAGAACCCAAGGTCCAAGGTGAAAGTCGTCCACCATGACCAGCTAAAGCACTACCGCAGCCGGGAGCCCCTGGACAACACATGGGTCCTGGATCAGAGTCAGCACTGGGAACCTACCGAGGTTCCACCACCAACCTTGGAGGAGGACTCGGCAGACTGTGACCTGGACCTGCAGGGTTTGTTCTCTGATGAAACCAGCAGGGGCGTTGGTTGTTCCCTGCTGCCTACTTCAACTGCAGTGGATTCCCATCCGGGTGTGTTTGTTCCATCCTCCCCTTCCCATGTCAATCATGAGGATGGTGGGGGTGCGGTGGGATATTCACCTCCTTTGGGCCCACCAGTTCGACGATCTAGGCGTCGGCGCAGAGCACCGGACTGGTACGGTACATGGGTAGTTCCAAGTAGAATGGACTCAGTTTAAGACAAGAAAGTTAATTCTCAATAGTCCAGGTATCAAATCCGCTCATTCTCAATCAGTTCATCTGGACAGTTTCTTTTTAGCAGAAACGTTTCACCCTCACTCCAGAGGGCTTCCTCAGTCAGAGTAGTCCAAAGCATAAGTTGCTTACTTGGTGGGTTAACTTCAGTGTGCTTTGGACTACTCTGACTGAGGAAGCCCTCTGGAGTGAGGGTGAAACGTTTCTGCTAAAAAGAAACTGTCCAGATGAACTGATTGAGAATGAGCGGATTTGATACCTGGACTATTGAGAATTAACTTTCTTGTCTTGAACCACTTTGGACATGTCTGCCTGCCTGGGAGGAGTCGACGAGGGACACGCCCCCAGAAACCATCTTGGCTACAGCAAACTGGTTGGTCCACATAAGTTGCTTACTTGGTGGGTTAACTTCAGTGTGCTTTGGACTACTCTGACTGAGGAAGCCCTCTGGAGTGAGGGTGAAACGTTTCTGCTAAAAAGAAACTGTCCAGATGAACTGATTGAGAATGAGCGGATTTGATACCTGGACTATTGAGAATTAACTTTCTTGTCTTGAACCACTTTGGACATGTCTGCCTGCCTGGGAGGAGTCGACGAGGGACACGCCCCCAGAAACCATCTTGGCTACAGCAAACTGGTTGGTCCACATAAGTTGCTTACTTGGTGGGTTAACTTCAGTGTGCTTTGGACTACTCTGACTGAGGAAGCCCTCTGGAGTGAGGGTGAAACGTTTCTGCTAAAAAGAAACTGTCCAGATGAACTGATTGAGAATGAGCGGATTTGATACCTGGACTATTGAGAATTAACTTTCTTGTCTTGAACCACTTTGGACATGTCTGCCTGCCTGGGAGGAGTCGACGAGGGACACGCCCCCAGAAACCATCTTGGCTACAGCAAACTGGTTGGTCCACATAAGTTGCTTACTTGGTGGGTTAACTTCAGTGTGCTTTGGACTACTCTGACTGAGGAAGCCCTCTGGAGTGAGGGTGAAACGTTTCTGCTAAAAAGAAACTGTCCAGATGAACTGATTGAGAATGAGCGGACTCAGTTTAAGGTTCCAGCTGTTCAGGTGTCCTGCGAAGTTCTCTAAAACTGTTCATCAAAGCCACAAGTGCCTGTTTTCTTTATTACTGTTCAGTTGTTCAAACTGCTAAGTCAATTTGGCTGAAGAGCAAATGGTTTATCTAAAGACCGTGTTTTTCTGTATGTTTTTGTACCTGATAGATTTCAGTTAGTTTCCTGCCTGGTCGTCATAGATGCCGCTGAGTAATTTCTTTCCTCCCCTATGGCATGTAAAGTTTACTTTTTGCACAAGTTGACACACCTTAAAATGAGCTAATTATATCACTGGGACATGTGGTTTGATGCTATACCTCCTCTACATGTAATTATGATTGACACAGTTATCTCTTGTTAGCTATAGGGATTGTGTATCAGTTTTATGCATTGTGAGACTGGATTGGAATTATTGTTTAATTGCCATCCAGAGTGGGGGTAGTGTTGCAGAAAGTGCCTCCACTGCATGTGATGAATGGCTCAGTGAGTGGTGTGTGTGGGAGGGTGAGATGTGTGTCGGCCGTCCGCCGGCCAGAAGAGGGCGCTACGTGCTCATGTTCTGCACGTGTTGAGAGGAGCAAGACGTGACGGTGTGTGTGTGGAGAAAAGTAAACGGCAAAGTAAAAACGCGGCTGTAAGAAAGTCTGTTTGTGCACCTGTTGGCTAGAATTATTATTAAAAACAAGAGGATTAACCTGCAGCCACCGTGTGGTTTATGTGCAAGGCAAGTGAGGGAGTTAACCCTGAAGCAGAGACTTCAGCCCTGGAGGAAGATCTCCCCTGTGTCTTTTGACCACGGATGAAAGACTGAGCAGGAAAGGTTAACAAAATGTTTAATATGCAACTATTGTTCCAGTGACAGTGTCAACATATACATGATGCAAAAGACACAAGATAAATGAACAGAAGACACCACAGAATAATTAATTCATCTTTGTGTAGCACATCCCTGTATTATAGAAAAAACTGGATGAAAGAGCAGAAAATGGGAAGATGGAAAAAGAAACAAGGTAAGTGAGGAAGAATGGACTGATGAATGATAGGGAAAATATAGATGAGTAAAGGATGAAGTGAAGAAAGAGCCAGAAAAAGCAGTAAGATGAGCAGGGTCAGCAGGTTAAAGATGGAGGTATGGAAACAGAGCTGGTGTGGGAGGCGTTAGAGGAGAGAGAATGTGTCATTAATCATCTTCAATATATTCAAAACAGTGCAGCAAGGATTTTATTGAGAGCTCGTAAATTTGAACATATTACACCCATTCTCCATAACCTCCATTGGCTTCCTGTCACCTACAGAATTCAATACAAAACTGCTCTCATTACACATCAATGCTTACATGGAACTTCACCTGACTATCTAAAGGACATTCTTGCACCATATTCATCCACCCGGTCTCTACGATCACAGAACAGTAATCTACTTCACATTCCACGAACCAAATTAAGGACCATGGGAGACAGGGCATTCTGTGTGGCTGCCCCCCGCCTATGGAACTCCCTTCCTGACTGCCTGAGAGCTCCACAGTCACTGGTTGACTTTAAAAGCGGTTTAAAGACTTTTCTTTTTAAGCAAGCCTATTCTGCCCCCGCATGATTTTATCTTTGATCTTGGTTGATAGTATTATTGATTTTACTTGATTTTATCACTTGTTTTATTTATTTATTTATTTATTTATTTTTTAAGCAGGCCTATTCTGCCTCCACATGATTCTGTTTTTAATCTTAGTTAATACCATTATTGATTTTATTTGATTTTATCACTTGTTTTTATTGTTGTAGCACTTTGAGATTTTTATTAATGAAAAGTGCGGTATAAATTGAATTTATTATTATTATTATTATTATCTTTAACTTTTATTATGAAGATTAAAGTGAAGTCTGTCTGCGTGTCTTAACTCTTTCCACACTGACTGGTTAGATCAGGAGAACTTGTCTCTTCTAGAACCACGTTTCAACATTTTGAGCATCTTAGTCTTAAATTATTTTATGTTGAGAAATGACAGAGCTGTAAATGTTTTGGTCAACCCTTCATTCTTAAATACATGTTGACCCAAAACTATAACAAAGCCTATTTTTATTCTACAAAAAAGAGCTATGAGAATTATTACAAGAAAGTCTTACTGTCACCCATCAATTATTATTTCACCAACTAAAATGATTGAAGTTTTATGTTTTGGTGGACTATAACATTTTATTAGTAACGTCTCATAATAACACACTACCTTCAAACGTTCAAATGCATTTTAAGAGAAAAAGCTGTTACAGTCTTAAGGGAACTGAGATTTTTGCAAAACCACGATACAAAACTAGTTTAAAGGGACGGTCTATTTCAATACAAGGAGTTGAATTGTGGAACGGTTTGGGGAAACTATGTTAAAATGCAAAATCAGTGCTTGTGTTTAAAAAAAAGATCAAAACTAAATTGCTAACAAAATGCTAAAATTTTCTGTTTAAATGTTTAATGTACTAGAAATTTGTAGATCTTTGAAGAGTTACTCTTTTTGCTCGATTACTCATAGATAATTATTGTTTGAATTGATTGTTGGAATTGTTTTTGAAAAAAGGGGCAGGTATAATAAGATTTCTTCTTCTTTCTGCCACCTTTCATTTTATGTTTTTCTTTTCATATAATACGTTAAATGGTTTTATATTTTTTCTTTTGGTATTTTAAATGTGAAATGAATAAATTTAAAAATAAATAAATAAATAAAACCTCTGCTAAAACACACACTCTGCCTGTAATACTGTAAACAGTCTGCCATTCTCAATGTTCCAATACATTATTATAGATATTGTTTCTCTTACTTTTTATATATTGTTTTTAACATTTTAGGTAGTTTTGTTTGAATTGTTTTATCTGTTGCTGCTCTTACACTGGAATTTCCAATCCGTGGGACAATAAAGACTGTTTCTATTCTATTTCTATTCAATGCAACATTATGTGCAGTGTCATGCCACATTTCACTCTGAGTATGCTTTGTTATTCTCAGCTACCACCCCTTCAAACTTTAGCTCAAAATTTGTAAAACTAACTGGTTTATTATGTTGGGTAACATCAGTTATCTGTGGTGACCATCAAAAAGCTAATGAGTTCTAAATCTACATCCAATGATTACTGTCTGAGAGCTTTGATGAAATCCATCCTACAACCTGCATTCGAAGCAGTGAACTCAGCTCTCACTGATGTGGTTGTGTGATTAAAATCGTGTCATTTTGTCCTCAGAGTAGTTTCAACGTTCCCTTCTCGACACAAGGCCTGGGCTGGGCCAAACTTTTTCTCACAGGAGTATGCGCAAAGTAATGTATGATTAGTCAGACTTTTGTGGGTGTGTTTGTCAATGCACAAAAGCATTCAGACATTCATGAAGTTCCTCAGGGTTCCATGCCTAGACTTTACACTTTTTATATTACTGTATATGCTTCCATTAGGTAAGTATTAGAGTGGTAAATGGACTGTACTTTTAGCACCATTCTATCTAATCAAGATACTCAAAGCTCTTTACAACACAATCTGTGTCCTCATTTACTTCCACACACATTCATACAGCACTCTGCTACATCTGCACAAAGCTAATTGAACAAGTCCTTGTACAGAGACTAATCAGAGCTTTAGATCACATTCAAACACACCAGGGCTGGGATGGGACACACATCAGAGGCAATGAGGGGTGAGTGTCTTGCCCAGAGACACTTCAACATGTTTGTCATTTAACCCCTGCCTTAACAATTTTTTTTCACCAAGACCTGTTTCCTTCACTAGAACAATGTTAATAAAAACAGAAACATTTAGTTCCAAAATGATGCAGAAGAACTGGTCCATGTGTTTATCATTTCTGGACTGGACTATTGTAATACTTTATTATCTGTGTCAATTCTACGCGAGTGAGGCAAGCCGTAGGACCTTGCAACAAGTCCTCACTCCAGCCTACTCCAGTAACGGGTCCTTTATCTTTTATCCTTGCACACGAGTATTACCCGATATGTCTCCAGATTAGTTAGGATTAAGGCTGAGACGAGGTAAATTCACCCAGACTGTTCACTGTCTCCGATCTGCAATGTCATATCCTCGTTTCACTCCGTAGATGGACCCACTTAGCAGTATGGAGTTAGATCATACCTCACGGAGAAACATGCATTAACGACAGCCTTTACCTCTTGTAGATAGCAATTGTTATCCGCCTGGTTAGCTTTGGAACCCAGGAAAATAAGGTTCCAGGATATTGTTTTACTCTTGCGGCTAATAAAACCATTCAAAACCTCCAATAATTTTGTTGTTATCTTGAACCAAGTTTACCATCATTGAATATCACATGACTAAATGAAAAAATCCAAATTTGTACGTTTTATGTTTCTTTAATTAATATTTGCAGGGGGTAACAGCATAAGCACTTCTTACTACAGAAAAGATTTCATCAGGTTACATGACTTGCATTTAAAGAGTTCAAAGATTCAATAACTCACCAAAGGTGTCTTCCACACGCTAGGCTTTTAAGGTGTTTTCAGCTCAATTGAATTGAGTTGTAATCCAATGAATAATTTGTATAATCTTCAAAAATGTTGGTTTATTCTACAATAATCTGATTCCAATTAAATATGTCATTTCCGGTTCCGAATCTCATTTCCGGTTCCGGTTCTGTGAGGTGCGGAGGTCTTATGAGCTGTTGCTGAGGAAAAACTTCAAGCCTGTGCGTGAGTATGATTATAAATCATTGGTAAGTCCATATTTATTTAAATAAAACTAGATAATTAAATGTAAGGTCATTAAAAAATATATACTAACATTTAATAACGATTTATTTGCTTCACTGAACAAAACTGGACGGGGAGACTTTGGAGAGCCTTGAATTGTTTGTAGACGATTATTTTGAAAAGCTAGTCATGAGCAAACTCAGCACATCCGGCGCTGCTAGCGAATTAGCCCCGTTAGCTAAACGACACCGAGAGGGTAGCTCAGATAGTTCTTCGGAAGCGTCCGCGGATAATTCGGGCTTCACGGCTATACTTGAGTCAATCGACAAGAAGTTATCTAGCTTGGACGCTCGGTTAGCGTTAGTGGAGCTACTACACAAGGAATTCCAGAGCCTGAGAGAATCGCTCGAGTTCAGTCAACAACAGGTAGAATCTCTCGCTAAAGAAAATAAAGAGTTGAAGGGGACAGTGAAAAAAATAACAGATCAGGTGACGCAGCTTTCTGGCGATAATAAGAAGATTAAGGAATCAATTTTAGATATTCAAGCCAGAAGCATGAGAGAAAATCTAGTGTTTTCTGGAATTCAGGAGCTAGCGGAAGAGGATCCTGAAGCCTCGGTTCGGGCATTCATTCAGAACCAGCTAAAGTTGCCGACTGAAACAGTTAAATCGATCACTTTTCATCGAGTTCACCGCCTGGGAGGTAAAAAACCTGAGAATACTAGGCCACGGCCAATAATAGCTAAATTCGAACATTTCAAACAAAAAGAACAGGTTAAAAGCCGAGGTAGGGAACTGCGTGGCACACATTTTAGCATAAATGATCAATTCCCTGTAGAAATTCTGAATAGAAGGCGCGTTCTGTACCCGATAAGAAAGAAAAATATAAGTGAAGGAAGAAGAGCTAACATCTCTGTGGATAAACTCTACATAAACGGTCAGCTGTTTAGAGATCCAGAAGCTACTCCTTGGCTTTATTAGACAATCAAGGTAAGAAATGTTTTGGTTGCTAATATTAATTAATATTATTATATATAGTATTTATTAATATTACTTACCAGATATATTTAATTTTTTCTTTCAGCACAGCTCGGTGGTGGGACACACTCAGTTAGTGGTGGTACACAAGGTGGAATGACACTTGAGGTGGTAAGAGGGTTCTTTTGTTGTTTTTCCTTATCTGAGTTATGTTTTCATGTATATCATTCCTTTTTGTTTTTCTGTCTCTATTTTTCTATCTTAACAATTATCGGAGCACAAGCACAAGGGTTCACATACGTCTCTATATATCCATACATTTACTTCATAAATGAAAACTTCCCTGATTCATTAAAAAAAAGAAGAGCACTTACTCTATTTAAAAATAATATATAATTAATCATTAAAGGGATATGTATTTGTCTGGATCTATTAGTATCTTTTATATTAGTGACATTGGGTGTGGTTTAGCTATATTATCATTAGCACAGGTATGGGTACCTTAGGGTTTGTCACATGGAACATTAATGGAGCCGGTAGCCAAAGTAAAAAATATAGGATTTTTAACCAGATTAAAAGACTAAAGGCAGATGTTGTATTGCTCCAAGAAATTCATAAATTGGCCTCAACTGTGGATGAGCTAAAGTCTTTTGAGTTTCCTAATGTATTTTCAGCCTGTTATAATTCAAGACAAAGAGGGGTAGCAATTTTAATACATAAAAACGTTAACTTCAAAGTATTAGATCAGGTTATAGACTCACAAGGTAGATATATAATATTAAAGTTATCAATATTTGGACAAAATTATTGCATAGTTAGCATTTATGGGCCGAATGTAGACGACGCTGCTTTTTTTCACGACTTTTTTTCCACTCTATCAAATCACATGGATTCCTCACTAGTAATGGGAGGTGATCTCAACTTTGGTTTCAATGATAAAATAGACAGACTGAATGCAGTGGGAGCTCAACGCAGTTGGCAATCTATAAATATAGTTAAACAGTATATGAATGATTATGGACTCTGCGATGCATGGCGTACTTTTCACCCTGATAGCAAAGAATATTCTTTCTTTTCACATGTGCATCACTCATATTCTCGTCTTGATTATTTCATAGTAAGCAATTCATTGCTGACCAACATTTCAGACACTAAGATACACACTATTGCTGTCAGCGATCATGCACCAGTTACTCTAAATTTAGATAATAAAAAAGAAACAACAAAAAATATAAATTGGAGATTAAATACATCACTGCTTCAAGAGGAAGAATTTTTGCAATACTTTAAAAAAGAATGGACATCATATTTAGAGTTTAATGACTTGCCAGGAACTTCAGCATGTACACTTTGGGAGGCTGGGAAAACAGTCATGAGAGGTAAAATAATATCCTATTCAACAAATAAAAAGAAAAAAGAAAATAAACGTATTGAGGAATTAGAGAAATCCATTAAACTATTAGAAGGTCTACAAGGAGAGGAAACACAGCAAAAGCTACGCAAATTAAAATTAGAACTAAATGAATATATTGATAAGAAAAATAAATTCTTGATACAAAGACTTAGATTAGATAATTTTGAATACGG
>JBBPBX010101995.1:0-12105 GCA_038048925.1 Garcialebias charrua
TTCTGAAGGTTTTTGCCAGGGATTCCAATAAACAGGGAGTTGCAGTAGTCGAGCCTGGAGGAGACAAAAGCATGGACGAGCTTCTCAGCATCGGAAAAAGTTAGGGATGGGCGAAGTCTGGAGATGTTTCGAAGATGGAAGAAGCAAGTTTTAAACAGAAGCTTAATGTGATTTTCAAATGTAAGATTGGAGTCCATTTTTATTCCAAGATTAGTAACAGAGGTGGAGAGGGGGATGTCTTGTCCAGAAAAGGAAATTGTTGTTATAGTAGATGTTTGTACCTGGTGAGGGGTGCCAATCAGTATGGCCTCAGTCTTGGAGCAGTTTAATTGAAGAAAGTTCTGATTCATCCATGCCCTAATTGCCTCCAGGCAGGCAGAGAGGGCAGTGAGTGAAGATGGAGATGACAAGGTGGAAGATGAGGATGCTCCAGTCCTGATGTAAAGCTGTGTATCGTCGGCATAACAGTGAAAAGAAATGTTGAACTGATTAATAATTTGACCTAAAGGCAGCATGTAAAGGGAAAACAGCAGGGGCCCCAGAACCGACCCCTGAGGGACACCACAGGAGACACAGACTGTCTGGGACGTGGCGTTGCCAAGACTAACACATTCCAGCCTATTGGAGAGGAAAGATTTGAACCAGTCCAGGACGGTGTCGCAGAGACCGACCTCCACATGAAGACGGTGGAGGAGGATACTATGGTCCACAGTGTCGAAGGCTGCAGTGAGGTCAAGGAGGACAAGGATGGAGGGAGAGCCAGTGTCAGCAGCCAAGAGGACATCATTGGTAACTCTCAGCAATGCAGTCTCTGTACTGTGAGCTGCCCTGAATCCAGACTGGAACTTCTCATACAGGGAGTGTTGTTGTAGGTGGTCCTGCAGCTGAGCAGCAACAGCTTTTTCCAGCACTTTAGACAGAAAAGGGAGGTGTGAAATTGGGCGGTAATTAGAAAAAATGTCGGGATCCAAATTAGATTTTTTCAGAAGAGGCCTAATGATGGCAGTTTTTAGAGGCAGTGGAACATGACCAGATTGTAGAGACTGATTTATTATTTGAGTGATTAGTGGGCCTATTGCAAAGTGATTGGTTTTTATGAGAGACGAGGGGAAAGGATCCAGGGCGCAGGATGAAGGCTTCATTTTCTTGATGATGGCCTCCACCTCACTCTGAACAACTTCGTCAAAGCTGTTTAGGGTCCCAGAATGCAGACGGGTAGGTGGCACACTGAGAACAGGGAGGTTGTGGAGCTGAGATCTGATAGTGTACTCATACTGTGGGACTCTCAGACAGTCAGAAAGAGAGTTCCACAGGCGGAACCCGTATTAGCTACCCCCCTTTTATACAAAGGGGGGTAGCTAATAAAGCTTGCCTGCCTATCACACTGGAAGGTGTCCTTGAGCATGAAGCCCTCCTGGACGGCAGTTCAGATATAACCATTATGTCAGCCAAACTGTTCGAGGAGCTAAGGACCGCAGCTAACGGTGTTGACAGGCAAATACCCTTTGTGAAAAGTGCTATTGAACTGCAGGGCCTCGCAGAGATGAGAACAACCCTGACAGCTATAGCTATGGTTCACATGCAGATTGGCAAAATGACATTATACCACCCGGTACATGTGTCTACACTTGACTCATTCCCATTTCTGGTTGGCCAAGACCTTATAAACCGTTTTGAAGCGATTATAGATTATGGTCAACAGACAATGTGGGCAACAGTGAGAAAACACCTGCCAATAAAAGTGCCTCCTAGTTGTGATACAGACTGCCTAACTGCAGGTACCGCAGAGGACACAAGGGACACCTCATCCAAGGACGAGAGCCCGGTAAGTGAACCTTCAAGAACAGGTGAGGCAGAAGAGGCCCAACAAGAAAGCCTCTTCTGCAAGCTGAAACAATCAGCACTCACTGAACACTACCTACCACAGGTAGTGAAAGGTGTTGAGATCCAAGGATCCCACACCGAAGAGGCTGTACTATCCTCTGGGACAGGTAATTTGGCAATCAACCAAGCTTTCGATGAAACCTTGGTTAAAAAGATTTGAGTCCAGAAAATGACAGTCAACCAGACGCTGACCCATCGCAGACTGACAAATCAGACACACCTAAGACTGCACGGACGTTTGAGACACGCCTGAATTACACAGAAAGAGGTAAACGTAAGAAGATACGTTGGCCAAAGCCTAAAAGGTTCCTGTGTGCTGTCTACTCTCAGCTGCGTGAACAGCTTAAACTAGACAATGGCATCCTAACTTGTGCCCATGGACGGACGTCCTCACCCGTGTTCGTGGTCCCCCATAACCACAGGGGGGTGATGTTAGGTCATGCCCAAGACAAAGACAAAACGTCCTCAATTGTCTACGGTGTCCAAATCAGCAAAGGCCGCAAAGAGCCAATTGCTAAATGGGTACATCGAAATCAGATCAAACCTTACAAGGCGTTGAATGACTCCACAAAAGACAATGATCTCTCAAATTCACCGACTTCATGGGATAATAAGGTCGTCCAAACATAAGTTAGTAAATAAACTAATCAGGTTTAAACTACCGTATTTTCCACCCTATAAGTCGCATTGTCCAACTTGAACTTAGAAACGCTAAGTCTAACACCCACAACAAAAAAACTAACCTTAACAACCGTTTAAATCCACGAGATTTAATTTGACCTTGTGGTGTGTTGGTGAGGTGTATGGCCTCATCTCTCTCTCACCCAGTAGGAGGAGCCAGCGAGGTGCTCCCCAGGTTTTACCAGGTGAATAAGAAGAAGTGTTCGTGTGTAAATTCATTCATTCTGTTTTTGGTTTTGACGCTCGAAGGATTAAAGGCAACTGCTTGCAGATCAGTTTGTTTCTCCTTCTTCACATGCTACAGTGGTGACCCCGCGTGAAATATGTCAGAACCAAACGAGGATGTTGTTTCTTCGTCGGACCCCGCCGCCGCGACGTCTGCCCAGCTGTTGCAGCCGAACCCAGCCGACTTTGCTCCCGCAGCGAGTGTTAAGCTCCCGGAGTTCTGGCAGAGTGACCCGGTTTCGTGGTTCCAGCACATCGAGGCACTCTTTCGCCTCCGAGGCGTGAACGCAGATGAAACCAGGTACTTCTTGGTCGTGTCAGCTCTGGATATGCAGTCAACCCGCAAAGCCATGCCGCTGCTGCGCGACCCGCCACACGTGGGCAAATATGGCGCCCTCAAAGAGTTTCTGCTTCGAAGGTACACTTTGACTTCAACTGAGAGGGCTGATAAACTGCTTTCCCTGCCTGGTTTGGGTGACGGCACGGCTGTGAACATGATGGACAAAATGCTGTCGCTACTTGGTTCAGACGACGGGGGTTTCCTTTTCCCTCACATTTTCCTGCGCCAGCTTCCGTCGCAAGTGAGGGCTACTTTGGCCAATTCCCCTTGTTTATCTACCGGTGATTACCGGGGTTTGGCGGAGGAGGCGGACCGGGTCCTGCTGGCTACCAGACGGTTCGCGGTGCAGAGTACATCGGTGGAGCCGGAGCAGACGGTGGAGATGGAGGAGCCAGCGGCGGTTTCAGCTGTTGGCGCGCGAACTCGGCGGGGGAGCTCTTTGTGTTTCTACCACCGGAGGTTCGCAAACAAAGCTAAGCGCTGCATCCCACCATGTGCATGGGTGTCGGGAAACGAGGAAGCCGGCGCTCAGTAGCAGCTGTGGGCGCTGGCGAGCGAGGTGAGCTGCTCTTCGTCACAGACTCCCTGTCAGGACGTCGTTTTCTGGTTGACTCTGGTTCCCAGAAGAGTTTGGTCCACCCTGTTGGACCTGAATTAGCAGGCCGAGGCAGTGGCCCACTGCTAACTGCTGCTAACGGTTCTCCCATTGGAACTTTTGGCACTAGACGGGCAACAGTTTCTTTCCATGGTCGTGAGTTTGAGTGGGATTTTGTTGTTGCCTCAGTGACTGTTCCTATTATCGGTGCAGATTTTTTATGTGCTCATGGACTGTTAGTAGATGTTGCTAACCGCAGACTTATTGACGCTGTAACTTTTGCAACTTTCCCATGTGTGTCTGGGGGGGCTGGGCCGCTAACTCATGCTAATGTTTTAGTTTCAGGAGATGTTTTTCAAGGTTTGTTGGCAGAATTCCCCTCTTTAACTACACCTGCTTTTTCCTCTTCAGAAACTAAACACGGGGTCGAGCATTTCATCCCTACTACGGGACCGCCCGTTTTCGCACGTGCACGCCGCCTCGACGCTGTTAAACTGGCCATCGCTAAAGAGGAGTTTGGTACCATGGAGAGGTTGGGTATTGTTAGACGCTCTAACAGCCCGTGGGCCTCCCCCCTTCACATGGTACCAAAAGCAGACGGGTCGTGGCGCCCATGTGGCGATTTTCGCCGTTTAAATAACGTGACGACGCCTGATCGCTACCCCATTCCGCACATTCAGGACTTTTCTGTTCGGTTGTCGGGTGCTTCCATTTTTTCTAAGGTGGATCTGGTGCGCGGCTACCATCAAGTCCCAGTGCAGTCCAGCGATGTACCTAAAACTGCAGTAATCACCCCCTTTGGGCTTTTTGAGTTCCTCCGCATGCCGTTTGGACTAAAGGGGGCAGCACAGACTTTTCAAAGGCTGATGGACTCCGTGTTACGTGGCCTCGATTTTGTGTTTGTCTATCTGGACGACATTTTGGTGGCCAGCTCGTCAACCGAGGAGCACCTGTTGCACCTGAAAGAAATTTTTCAGCGCTTGGATGCACATGGCTTGATCATTAATCCGGTTAAGTGCCAGTTTGGTTTACCGGTGATCGATTTTTTAGGTCATCGAATTTCCGCGCAGGGTGCAGTTCCATTGCCTGCCAAGGTGCAGGCGGTGGCAGAGTTCCCACGTCCTCTGGTGGTTAAAAAGTTGCAGGAGTTTTTAGGCATGGTGAACTTTTACAACAGGTTCATTCCCAATGCAGCCCATCTCCTGCAGCCTCTCTACGAGGCCCTGCGCTCAAGAAAGCCGACTGACACAGTGGTTTGGACCCCGGACCGGATCACTGCTTTTGATGGTGCTAAGTCCGCGTTAGCTAGCGCGGCACTCCTAGCCCATCCAGATTCAGAGGCCCCGATTGCGCTGACAACTGATGCTTCAGATATAGCTGTGGGGGCCGTTGTAGAGCAACGCGTTGGCGACGCATGGCAGCCGTTGGCATTTTTCAGCCGTAAATTGCGGGACTGCGAGCGCAAGTACAGCGTTTTTGACCGCGAGTTGTTGGCGCTGTTCTTAGCTACACGGCATTTTCATTTTTTGCTGGAGGGTCGTTCGTTTACGGCTTATGTGGACCACAAACCACTCACGTTTGCAATGTCTAAAGTTTCGGAGCCCTGGTCAGCGCGTCAGCAACGGCACTTGGCGGCCATTTCAGAGTTTACAACGGACGTCCGCCATGTGGCTGGAAAATCCAACTCAGTGGCAGACTGTCTGTCACGGGTGCTCGTTTGTCCTGTGCTCCTCGGGGTAGATTTTTCTGCCATGGCCGCTGACCAACCGGGAGACGCTGAT
Organism: Garcialebias charrua; assembly: GCA_038048925.1. Classification (NCBI taxonomy): domain Eukaryota; kingdom Metazoa; phylum Chordata; class Actinopteri; order Cyprinodontiformes; family Rivulidae; genus Garcialebias; species Garcialebias charrua. The sequence continues at coordinate 5,507 of JBBPBX010101995.1, forward strand.
ATAACTGCCCTTCGTGCCGGCGTTTCAGGGCTTAAGCTAGAGGAGGTCAAATTGGGAGAGGGCGGTCCTTTGATCCTGTGTGACGTTTCCACAGGCCGGACACGCCCAGTGGTTCCATCAGGTTGGCGCCGCCGCATTTTTGACTCTGTTCACTCTCTCTCGCACCCAGGTGTGCGCGCGTCTGTGAAACTAGTCAGCGCACGTTTTGTGTGGCCTGGTTTACGCAGAGAGGTGAGGAGTTGGGCAGCGGCTTGCGTGGCTTGTCAGCGTGCCAAGGTGCACCGGCACACTAAGGCACCACTGGAACCATTTCCCATTCCAGCCAAGCGTTTTGACCACGTGCATGTGGACTTAGTTGGTCCCCTGCCCCCATCACGGGGTTTCACACACCTGCTTACAGTGGTCGACCGCACAACCAGGTGGCCGGAGGTCGTTCCTCTTTCTTCCACAACTACCTCCGACGTGGCTGGTGCGTTCCTCTCCACTTGGGTTGCCCGTTTTGGTGTGCCCTCGGACATCACTTCAGACAGAGGTCCCCAGTTTATTTCAGGGCTCTGGTCCGAGATGGCGCGCTCCTTGGGGGTGCAGGTGCATCGCACTACCGCCTACCACCCTCAGGCTAACGGGTTGGTTGAACGTTTCCATCGGTCTCTTAAGGCGGCGTTACGTGCTGCGCTAACAGACGTTGGCTGGGTGGAGCGTTTGCCGTGGGTGCTGCTTGGGTTGCGATCAGCTCCTAAGGAGGACCTCAACGCTTCATCAGCCGAGTTGGTTTTTGGTCAGCCTTTACGAATCCCAGGGGAGTTTTTGTTAGACGCTGCCGCTCCACGGTTCCCCGAAGCGGTGGACCCCTATTCGCAGAGTAGTCTTTTGGTTCCGGGTCCTGTGCACCATTGTTTCCCGCAGGCGTTTGTGCTCACAGCACTCCAGTCTGCCCGTTTTGTTTTTGTGCAACGCGACTCCCACCGTTCGCCCCTCCAGCCTCCGTATGACGGGCCGTTTCGGGTGCTCAAAAGGGGCTCGAAAAGTTTTGTTTTAGACATGGGTGGGAGTAGAGAGCTGGTTACAGTGGACCGCCTGAAGCCAGCTTATGTGTTGGCTGATGAAGAGGTGTTGCCGCCTCAGGTTCCTAGACGCGGCCGCCCTCCTGCTCGATCCCATCTTCCGTTTTCTCCCCCCAACTGTGTTCCTCCACCTGTGGCACAAAATGTTGTTCCTGCACGGGTGCCAGCTGTTTCTCCGCCCCCGAGTCGACGCAGTCGGTTCGGCAGGTTGATTAGGCCCCCTGTGAGAGACTGATATGTTTTGTATTTGCCCTTCTGGGTGTTCGGGGGGCTGTGTGGTGTGTTGGTGAGGTATATGGCCTCATCTCTCTCTCACCCAGTAGGAGGAGCCAGCGAGGTGCTCCCCAGGTTTTACCAGGTGAAGAAGAAGAAGTGTTCGTGTGTAAATTCATTCATTCTGTTTCTGGTTTTGACGCTCGAAGGATTAAAGGCAACTGCTTGCAGATCAGTTTGTTTCTCCTTCTTCACACGCTACAACCTCGGTTATAAAGTTGAGACCTGTTTTTCTTGTGTGTTACATTTTGGAATCTGACGACAAAAGTGTGTCGAAGCAGTGAAACGTTGTTTCCTTGTTGTTTAGTCATTACTGTTGTCATTATTTGAGATGCTGGTGAAAATTCTCAGTCGTCCAGGACATGATAAAATCAAAAAAGGCGTTCAATACAGGATCAACTGGACTTTATTTGTTGCAGAAAACGTTTCGACTTCTGTCCAGAAGTCTTTTTCAATTCTGAATGAATGGAAGCTGTGAGAACGAGAAGTTTTATACAAGCCACGCACCAACATATGAAATTGGAAACTGAAATAACACCACAAAATACCTAACATGCCCATTCTATTTAAATTGACAAAACAACACATCACACCTTAACAGAAGGGGGTTTGTAACACATACATGTAAATTGAAAGATCACACCTTAACAGTAGGAGGTTCCCTTGAGGTCTCTGGTAGAAGACACAAAACTGTATGTAAATTGACAAAAAACACCTCCCAAACAACAACAGAGGCTACTCAGAGAACTTTGTTAGTCTAATTTACAGACAAGACATCCCTGCTCCCATCCAGTGTAAAACGTTTCGGAATCAAATCCAAAACTGAGTTATAAGTCTTAGAAAGTTGAAATCTCAGACCTCCTCCTCTGTTAAGAGAAGGTTTTTCTCTCTTAACATACACAGCTTCCTTCACACCTCTCTCAAACCATCTGTGCTCTCGGTCCAAAATTTGAACATTCTGGTCCTCAAATGAGTGACCCTTGTCCGTGAGGTGGAGGTGAACAGCTGAGTTTTGTCCAGAGGAGGTTGCTCTCCTATGTTGAGACATTCTTTTGTGGATAGGTTGCTTCGTTTGTGGATTCTTCTTGTCTGTGGATTCTTCTGAAGACTTCTGGACAGAAGTCGAAACGTTTTCTGCAACAAATAAAGTCCAGTTGATCCTGTATTGAACGCCTTTTTTGACATTATTTGAGATATTGTTTTGGTTCTGAACACTCCCATCCAAAAAAGGTTTTGTATTAAAGGAGCTGTATGTAACTTTTCTAACAATATATTTTTAAAATATTTCTTCACTCTGTCACTACCTCCTGACATACTGATTTTAGACAAGTAATCTCTGAAAAAACTATTGTCCCCTTGCTTCTCTAAAAGCATTTCTAAAAAGCCACAGTGACACGTTGTTAACCAGCCAATAAAAACAGAGTTTGTAACCAGCCAATAAAAACAGAGCTTGAATTTGAATCAGCCAATAAAAACAGAGCTTGAATTTGAATTTCAGCAGAGCAAGGGTAACAGAGCCATATATGGCTCTGAGGGGGAGGGACCAGAAACATGTCTCTGTTCAAAATTTTCCTATGTTCCAGCGTGTTCCAGAAATTACATACTGAACCTTTAACATTGGTTAATTCATAATATGGATTTAACTATGCCAACATGCAGTTCGTTTGTTAAATCTCAATCGTTGAAGAGTCAATGTAGCTTAAAGCTACTCAAGGTACCATAAACTACACTGGTCTCACAATTTTCAAATTGAACCGATTCAATCGTTTCTATTCTAGATTACATATTCATTTTCATGAGTCTCGCCATAGACTTCAAAATTTATTAGGAATACCAAATCCTACGTTGTTCGTCTAAAAGACAACAGACATTTAGACCCAACTATATTTCATTTTTCTATTTTAGTTTAACCTAAACTAAGTAATGAATGGAGGAATAGTTTGGAAGAAGAGGCCTTCGTTGCAGAAGCCCTCCAAAATTTTATAGGTATAGATCCCTATATCTGATTTTTACAGCATTGATCCACCCCTTAATTGGTAATTGTAGCTGATCTAAATCACGATAGCTTACACACCAGGTGCATATAGGTAGGGCCTAATGTAAAATCCCAATCATAAGCCCACCTAAAAAAAACATAATTGCATGACACATAGAACCAGAGTGGCACTGACTGGAAGCCAACCAGCCAACAACCTTCGATGTGGGGACCTGCAGCTCCAACGCTGGGTCTTCAACCTTCATCCAAGGGTCGCCTCCTCTGCATCAATCGAGGGATCCCCTCTACATGCTGATTATAAAAACAATTGTTGCTGATCAATCAACAAAACTAATCGTGGTGGAATTACTGCTGTGGATTTACCGTTGTGGATTATAAGACTTTGTTTTCCAAAGGATTAAAAGCTTATAGCAATGGGATTACCTACGAACAGTATGGAATTTCCAAAAACTTTATGGGATTATAATTTTTAATTTTTCTTCTTCCACTTGCTGGATTACTTCAAGATCAGAGACAGTTCAAGGTATCCTTTCGTGTTGGACCTCATCCCCAAGGACTGGCGATGACTTCCAAAAGGGGGGAGATGTAAGGGACCAGACGGTGGTCTCTGATACACCTTTGTCTTTTTTAACTGTCCAATGATGCTTTTTGCTGATCTTATCAGTAAAACAGACATGTACTACAATTTATTCCATTAGTTGTAATCTGAGAACATATATAGTCACTCACAAAGAGACTATTGGCCTCTTTAATTTTATTCTAATCTAATAAAAGAATAACATTTTGTCATTTTCATGATATGTGCTATTATGCTGCATTATTCTTAAATGTGAAGCATTACTGTGTCACTTCTGCACTAACGATGGTGTTCACAAACTGTGTGAAAGTTGAAGGCTCGGGTCAAAGAGGCCCGGCCGTTTTGTTTAGAAATGGAGAAGACAGTTAATCCGTTGTTTTCATGAGAATGACTCCAGCACTCTCTGCCTCCTCTAAACATTTCTTTCTGCTCCTGAATCTCACCTTGAATTCTGATAACGTGAAAGTGAACTCATTGACGTGTCTCTAACGCTCCTCGCTTGGTCCACGAACCAATGAGGAAACTGTGTTCTGATCTCAACACTTTAGAAAATCGTTTTGCTTCCCGGAACGCTTCAGAGTTTGGAATGGACAGAGATCTGACAGCCAGACGCGGTCCGTGGCATGTGCGAACTGAGCGACCGCACAGGGCGCCATCCAGCAGGGGGCAGCATGAGAGGAGACCCCGCTCCTCGTTTTTTTATTTATTTAAATCTTTTACAACTTTTGTTTTTAACAACATAACACAGAACACTACCGTGCTGCTTCTGGGCCGCCCCACCCTTAATTTATTCACATGTCCTCAGTTTAATCACTGCAACAGCTGCTGGGGTGCATTTCCTCAACCCAGGTCGTCAGTCCCCCCTCCACTTTCAGTTTCGATTTTACGGAGGTGACACTACGTGCGGTCAATGGAAAGATGGAAGAGAGGAAGAGTGAAGAGAAAGATTAAAACGAGAGAGGCTCTGGAGACAGACACAGCTAAATGTGAAAACATTGACACATTTTTCACTCAAACAGCTGCAGTTTGTTAATGAGAGATCAAACAGGTAAGACATATTGTTGAATTTTGCTGCAAAACACCGTTCAAGTTAATTATCAAGTCAATGAATTTTGTGGTGTGTAGCATTGTGACATAACATACTGTTAAATCATTTAAATAATATTATATGAGTCTGGATGAAGACCTGCTCTATATGAAAAGTGCCCTGAAATGTTAGTTAATGAAACTGGCCTGAATTGATCATAAGGCTTTGTAAAAAGGGGAGATTTGTGCAGTTATGACAATTTTTTAAACGTGATTTAGTGTCAGGAGTGATGAGGGGATTGTTCCTGTCAGTATGAAAGAACAGGTGAGCTGTTCTAACTGTGTGTGAACAAACAAGCATTACTGTAGTTCCAATATAAACACTTCCTAAACTACAGTAGTGACATTGTTATCATTAAAAGTAAGATAATAAATACATAAAGCAATGAAAGGGAATAGTATAAAAGTAATATGAAATAAGCCTGCATATTTTACCATTGAAAATATATTAATTGGTCAAGTCAAAATGTGTTTTCCATATCAAATGTGCTAAATCTTTACAGATACTGTAATTGTTCTGATGCAGGCTTAATAAATGTAGTACTCTGGACAGATTCTTCTTTGTCTCAAAAATACTTCTTCAGTCTGAGGAGCTGTGACAAACTCAGTCATCATTCCTCCTTGATAGAGAGGAACGATGGTTTGAGAGAGGAGTAAAGGAGGCCATCTTTGTGAAAAGAAACCGTCCATCATTAAACAGAGGTGGAGGCCTCCATGTTCAACTGTCCACCTCTCACAATGCTGTTATTGCTAGTATCTTACTGTTCATATAAAATATTTGATAATGTTCTTATAGAAACAATTCTTGAGTAATGTTCATAATGTGTTAATGCTACATGTTTGTCTCAGGCTACTTCTTGTTCTGCCATTAACTCATTATTGAATAGTTTATATATGTAGGTAAAACTAGATGTTGAACAACCCATTAAAATACACCAGAATGCAGGAAATGGCATCTATTTTATTCAAAATTTTCTGAGAGAGGACCCCCACTGGCAACCTAGCGGGGGGGGGGGGGCATTGGGGTTGCTCGCACAGGGCGCCAAATAGGCTAGGACCGCCTCTGCTGACAGCTCTCTGTCTCTCATGGCTAGATAAACTGAGTCAATAAGTCAAAGACTGGTTCATCAGCCAAGAATTTATGGACGCCTCCATAAATTCGATAGAGCAAAAGCTCTCTAGAACTTTCTTGAGGAATGCTTTATTTTGAAACTAACCCAGAAGCTGCCACTGTCTTTGATGGAGAAAGCAGGCCTCACGACACGTTGAATCCATAAACACGCCGAGGTATGACCGGACTTCATGGGCCCAGGACCTGTGAAGCTAAACTGCTTCTCAACTCTACCAAACAAGACGGACGTCTAAACTGGTACAGAGTTGCTGATGTTTAATGGAACGTGCACGGGAGTCGAGCTGGTTTTCGTATGGAGAAGTGTCATTTCTGGTGAAACTCAAAATAGATTTCTTCCTCTCCCCATCTTTAATCTATTCCTCTTAAACCTCTCTTATCTCAAATTCTAAGCTGGTAACTACATTTGTAAGCTAAGAGCCACAGACTAAGTATATTGACATCGACAAGAAAGTTAATTCTCAATAGTCCAGG
>JBBPBX010101996.1:0-12105 GCA_038048925.1 Garcialebias charrua
TGCCCTTTGTGCCGGCGTTTCATGTCTTAAGCTAGAGGAGGTCAAATTGGGAGAGGGCGGTCCTTTGATCCTGTGTGACGTTTCCACAGGCCGGACACGCCCAGTGGTTCCATCAGGTTGGCGCCGCCGCATTTTTGACTCTGTTCACTCTCTCTCGCACCCAGGTGTGCGCGCGTCTGTGAAACTAGTCAGCGCACGTTTTGTGTGGCCTGGTTTACGCAGAGAGGTGAGGAGTTGGGCAGCGGCTTGCGTGGCTTGTCAGCGTGCCAAGGTGCACCGGCACACTAAGGCACCACTGGAACCATTTCCCATTCCAGCCAGGCGTTTTGACCACGTGCATGTGGACTTAGTTGGTCCCCTGCCCCCATCACGGGGTTTCACACACCTGCTTACAGTGGTCGACCGCACAACCAGGTGGCCGGAGGTCGTTCCTCTTTCTTCCACAACTACCTCCGACGTGGCTGGTGCGTTCCTCTCCACTTGGGTTGCCCGTTTTGGTGTGCCCTCGGACATCACTTCAGACAGAGGTCCCCAGTTTATTTCAGGGCTCTGGTCCGAGATGGCGCGCTCCTTGGGGGTGCAGGTGCATCGCACTACCGCCTACCACCCTCAGGCTAACGGGTTGGTTGAACGTTTCCATCGGTCTCTTAAGGCGGCGTTACGTGCTGCGCTAACAGACGTTGGCTGGGTGGAGCGTTTGCCGTGGGTGCTGCTTGGGTTGCGATCAGCTCCTAAGGAGGACCTCAACGCTTCATCAGCCGAGTTGGTTTTTGGTCAGCCTTTACGTATCCCAGGGGAGTTTTTGTTAGACGCTGCCGCTCCACGTTTCCCCGAAGCGGTGGACCCCTATTCGCAGAGTAGTTTTTTGGTTCCGGGTCCTGTGCACCATTGTTTCCCGCAGGCGTTTGTGCCCACAGCACTCCAGTCTGCCCGTTTTGTTTTTGTGCGACGTGACGCCCACCGTTCGCCCCTCCAGCCTCCGTATGACGGGCCGTTTCGGGTGCTCGAAAGGGGCGCGAAAAGTTTTGTTTTAGACATGGGTGGGCGTAGAGAGCTGGTTACAGTGGACCGCCTGAAGCCAGCCTATGTGTTGGCTGATGAAGAGGTGTTGCCGGCTCAGGTTCCTAGACGCGGCCGCCCTCCTGCTCGACCCCATCTTCCGTTTTCTCCCCCCAACTGTGTTCCTCCACCTGTGGCACAAAATGTTGTTCCTGTACGGGTGCCAGCTGTTTCTCCGCCCCCGAGTCGACGCAGTCGGTTCGGCAGGTTGATTAGGCCCCCTGTGAGAGACTGATATGTTTTGTATTTGCCCTTCTGGGTGTTTGGGGGGGGGCTGTGTGGTGTATTAGTAAGGTAAATTGCCTCATCTCTCTCTCACCCAGTAGGAGGAGCCAGCGAGGTGTTCCCCAGGTTTTCCAGGTGGAGAAGAAGAAGTGTTCGTGTGTGATTTCATTCATTCTGTTTCTGGTTTTGGCGCTCGAAGGATTAAAGTCAACTGCTTGCAAATCAGTTTGTTTCTCCTTCTTCACACGCTACAATATACATATTTTTTTTTACAAATCAAAACAAAATAGCAACTAAGGACAGTCAAAAGGAAAAGTAGAGAAAAAATCTATATTAAGGCGGTGTAGAAAACATACATAATGATTTTGCAATCAATATAAGGAATTTTAGTCTATGGCAGGACTATAATTCATAATGTCCCGATCATAAAGTCAGACACATTTTGCTAAGCTGATGTCATTTGAACTTTGGCTGCTTCCTTACACAGGAGTTGCCAGAGAGAGCAGTTTAGCATCACATATTTGGCTTGTTTTATTCCAAATAACCTTCCTGCCAAAACCTGGGCATCTGCAGTCTTGACACTACAAGACCGTGGCACCGACCACAGAGCTACCACCACCCCCGCACATTTTACAAATGATACCACTGAAAACACTGATATTATTACTTACCGTCTTGCTGTGGCACAACTCAGTTTATCGATTCAAACGTCTTTGATTGAACCACAGAAAATAACTGAAATGATGAACAGAGTTTCTCACTTAAAGGAACTGGTCCAGATGACACAATGTAACCTTTTTTCTTGTTATCTACCTGGATGATTGAGCTTACAACACTTTATTTCTGTTAAACAGAGTGGTTAGCAAACAGTTCTGTGCAAGAGATAATATTTTAAGTAATGGAAATGGAAAATACAGTAAGAAGAATGCCTTTGGAGAACAAATGCTAAACAAAAAGCATGAAAAGCTAAATAAGTTCAACTGTTTCAGTGGGCGTAAAGTGCAGAAACAAGAGTCAGTCTTCTGTGTTCAAGGATAAGTGAGCAGCAGGAAAACTGCTGAGAACAAACGAGACAGAGCCAGGGGGGAAAAATCATTAATAAAAAAGATGCAGCGCAGAAACGAGTTGAAGAAAGTCTTGTCACGAAAAAAACACCAGAACTGAAAACAAACGGCAGATGAAAACTGTCTTGCTACTACAACAGTATATTTTAGGCCTACTCAAACTCCAGTGTGAAATTTTTGTAAAAAAAAAAAAAATACAAATTTTTAGTTTTGCACTTTAAATTAACTTATTCAAGTGGTTTAAAAACAATCAGCTTCCTTTTTAGGCATGAAACTATTTAAAAAGAAATGGCTAACAATTTTCTTTGAATTTCCCTTTACTGAACAGAACTTTTTGTTTTGTGTGTTTTTACCTTCTTAATATTATTCTGTATTTTTAGCTTTTTATATTTATTATTTTGTGGGTACCATATATGATTTTCTGACTTTCAGAAGTGATGGAATATCAGTAAGACAGAAACATCATGTCTTTAGATGGCATTGTCTCTGAGAGCCATAAAACCTGAAAGTTATGCACCATAACTCATGTTCCCTGAAGGAAGGGAACGAGGTGCAACATATGACTATGGGAATTGCGCCCCCGCGCAGTTACCTGAAGTAATACAATCACGCCTTTACGGCAGGTGGGCGTCAGCGTCACCACAGAGGCCCCGCCCTCTTGGTATAAAGACGCATGCGCCCATCTCACTTTCTCCAAGAGCACTTCACCGAGCTTTGGCATTGAAAAGGGCAAACATATGTTGCACCTCATTCCCTTCCTTCAGGGAACATGAGTTATGGTGCATAACTTTCAGTTCCCTTATCAGTCAGTCCACTCAGTGCAACATATGACTATGGGAACGTAATTCATTCACGCCCTTGAAATGCTCAGTAAAATGCATGCTTGCGAGAACTTCTGCCTTTATACTTTAGGTGTCTTGGCTGATCTCTACAGTGTGTTAGAGAGTACAGCCTGAATGACGTCACAAGCAGTGACATTCAAGCAATAGTGTTTTGCAAATGTATTTGTAGAACTCCAGTTAGCCAGACAGCACAAATGTCTGCCACTGGAACACCCTTAAACAGAGCCCATGAGACTGCCAGGCCTCGAGTGGAATGGACGTGTACCCTAGAGGGCATCTGTTGACCTTTGCTGCTGTAAGCCCTTTTTATGGCCTCAGTCACCCAGTGTGAGAGGCGCTGCTTTGAAAGGGTGCTACCCGCAGCAGGATTGGCAAAACAAATAAACAGTTGGTTTGTTTTCCTCCAACTGACAGTTTTGTGGATGTAAACACTCAAGGCCCTGACAGGGCATAGTGATCTCAACCTCCTCTTTCCCTCAGTGAGAACAGGGTGGGGAGGAAACTCAGAGAGCTCAAAGTCCAGACTTCTGGGATTTAGAGTTGGTACTTTTGGCACGTATGCAGGGTTAGGACGCAGAGTGACCTTTGACCCATCAGGGGCAAACCTTGTACACATTGGGTGCACAGATAAAGCGTGGAGGTCACCCACACGTTTAGCTGAGCAGAGAGCCAGGAGCAAAGCCGTTTTATAAGATAATAAGTATATCTTAATGTTGCTGAGAGGCTAAAAGGAGGCTCACACAAGGTATCCAGGACTAACTGAAGGTCCCAATCTGGGGCCAAAGTCCTGCTGGGGGTCTTTTCCTCAGTACGGCCTTCATGAAACATATTGTGAGAGGATGGGCACCAGGTGTTTTACCCCCCAGCCTTCGTGGCACGCCGAGATGGCTGACAAAAACACCTTAATGGTGGAAAATGAGTGGCCTTTTTCCAGCAGGTCCTGTAGAAAGGTGAAGAGCTGGACTAGGTCGCAGGAATATGAAACAATATTCCTCTCTAGACACCAGGCCTCAAAGACACGCCATTTATGCAGACGCGGATCTACCATATAGGCAATTGAGGTCGTTGCCTGGGGCCCCCAATCAGCAGGGGCCCCAGCCCCGCCCCGGCCAGTCACCTACATTCCTAACATTGCTCCTGCTTGTTAATGTACATTTAACATAAAAAAATTATAGTTACGATGAAAACGATAATTAAAAACGCAATACAAAAAATGGTTGATTTCTGTATCCCCCTACTAACATGGACTATTCCATCTTGACATCTTCCGGGTCAGAGATGAACTCTGCTTCATCATTATTGAACTGCTAACGCTGTGGCTAGCTGCTTGTGCTTGGCGTCTTCATAAATCATGAGAGAACCCCGCTGTATCAAGCCAAATTAACGCAGCCGGAGGATTGTATTGGGTGTTTTGTGTCAACCACTCGACAGTGAGTCGTTTGTTTATTTGGGTTCCTTTTATGAAATAGAAATGCGGTGGCGACACGCCCACTCCATTTATGTATTTGAGATTTAAAAGTGGTCTTAGTGATTAAAAGATCATTCTCTTTTTGTTAATTTCGTGGCCGAATAGAATATATATACGTAAAGTATTAAATAAATCCTTTGATTTTTGTAATTTCATCCTTTTAGGATCATTTTAGTTACTTTTCATTAAATCTGTTGACTGCCTATAGAAATTTGGAATTGGTTAATTTATTTTGGGTTGCGCAACAAAACAAAAGAAATTACTATTTGTTTTTTGAAACAATATTGAAGTAAATTAAGCTTAATTGACTCTTATATGAATTAAACTTGGATACAACTTGGAAGTGCACTTTAAAACTTGATCTGTAACTTTAATTTGATCTGTACTGTTGATGTGGTCTTTGAATTGAAGTTATAATAATAATAATAATAATAATAATAATAATAATAATAATAATAATAATAATAATAATAATAATAATAATAATAATAATAATAATAATAATAAACTTTATTTGTATAGCACCTTCCTACAATGCCTTGCATTGACCAAGGTGCTTAACAGGACATTTGAATGATTCTTGAAAAATACCTGCTGGAATTATTTTATTTGTTTTTGTGAATGTTTAACTATGTGAATGTTTAACTATTTTTGATAACAGTTTAGTCCTGTGTATATAGTAATGCTAATTTTTGTTTTGTTTATGACCTTGTTTAGGTCAGGGTTTTTTTTCACCCCCTGTTCCCACCCAGGATGGCGAGCTACCGGATCACCGCAGCTGTGCGGTAGGACTTAAATTGCACCAAACTATTTGTTTTTTTCTGGACATATTACCCTGGATCATGAACTACAAACTACCGGATTATTGATTGATGGACCTTTAATCATCCGGGATTCAAGAACTGATTTAAAATAGAAAAAAAGAACTCTTGGGTGTAATCAGGGTCTGTTTTGTTGTGTGTATTTTGTCTATTGGTTGTAATTAGGGTCTGTTTTGTTGTGTGTATTTTGTCTATTGGTTGTAATTAGGGTCTGTTTTGTTGTGTGTATTTTGTCTATTGGTTATACTCAAAGAAAATGATTATTATTACAAACAATATTATTATAAATACCTTCCTAAGTCTATACAATACAAACAACTTAAAACTTGCTTCTTGTCTGATGGTGTTTTATTCACACAACAGGCTCCTCAGCTGAACCTTTTCTGACTGCCTATTTACCATATCTGGCCGTGGTCAGGCGCCTAGCCTTAATGAGCGTTACACATCACCCAAAAATCCAGGAAGTGCTCAGTATGCTTGAGCGGGAAGACAGAGGAGATGGAAAACAGATGAAGCCAACGCGAAGATACGAAAGCGGAGCGGAAAAACGTAAAAAGACTTTAAAGGATAGTTGTACCTTATTAAAGTAGAGAAAAAAATGGTTGTTTTTATTGTCTAGTTCCCAGTATTAGAGTATTAACATGAAAATCTTTGACCTTCAGGGCAGGGCCTAATGGTACATTTAGGCTGACTTGGGGGAGGGCCCCTTTACAAATGTTTGCCTAGGGCCCCAAAATGTCTAAGTCCGCCACTGTATTTACGAGCGTAGAGATTCTGAGTTGACCCAGCTCTCGCCCCTTGTATTGTGCTAACAACATTACTGGAGAGGCCCGAGGCCATCAGCCTGTTCCTTTCAGTGGCCAAGCTATGAGTTGCCACGGTTCTGGACGTGGGTGGAGAAGCTGCCATGGGGTCCCTGATAACAATGAAATTATTTCTGGAAACCATGGTTTCTGTGGCCACCTGGGGGCTATTAATATCAGGGAGAGGGCCCCCCTGCGTACACGTTCCAGTGTCACCTGGATTAAAGGGACAGGTGGAAACGCGTAATATAGCACCCCTGCTGGCCAGTCGTTGGCCAGGGCATCCGTCCCCATTGTTGCGTCTGTTTCCTTCAGTGAGAAGTATTGAACACAATGCAAGCTGGTTTTGCACGCGAACAGATCGATGGATGCCCGCCCGAATCGTAAGCAGATCTGGTCCACGATCCGTGGGTTCAGTCTCCATTCTGAGGCCAGTAGTGGTCCTCTTGAGAGGGCGTCTTCCCTGTGGTTTAACTCTCCCGGGATGTGTGTCACTCTCAGTGACAAAATTATGGGACCACACCACGTGAAGCAGCCTGTGTGTCAGGCCGAGGAGGGCTCGGGATTCGTCACCCCCGCCCTGTTGATGTAGGACACTGCTGCCTTGCTGTCCGATTTTATGAGGACATGCTGTTTTGTGATCAGCCCCCTTTTTGTAAAAGAGCTTTATTGACAGATAAACAGCCTTTAATTCCAGTACGTTAATGGGAGCTTTGCATCCTGTTTTCCCCAGAGCCCTCGGGCGTTCTGGTTCCTGCAAACTGCTCCCCATCCTCCCAACGAAGGGTCTGTCGTGACTCGTGATTACCACACGAGACAGGACTCGTCTCAGCGGGACACCTGCAGTGAACACTGAGGGATCCATCTAGGGTTCCAGGGCTGACAGACATTCTTGGCTGATTAAAATCCTCCCTGCCCACCCGAGGGGGGCAGGACGTGTTTGTTTGTTTAGCCAAAATTGCAGAGCACGCATTTTCAGCAATGCCTGGGGCACAGAGGGAATGGCGGCTGCCAGTAGGCCCAGAAGACGTTGGCAAAGTTTGAGGGACATTCTCTGACCCAGCTGAAAACGTGCCAGGCAGAGGCGTATTGAAGAAACCCGCTCCTCTGAAAGCCATGCTTTGTACATGATGGTGTTGATCTGTACGACCTGAAATACGGTAATCTGTGATGGAGTCAGATCGCTTTTCTGCAGATTTAAAACAAAGCCCAAAGCCTCCAGGTGCGTCATCACCATGTGTGTATGCACCTGGGCTTGTGCTCTGCTACTGGCGAGAATCAGAATGTCGTCCAAATAATTCAAAATTCGGACCCCCTGTACCCTGAGGGGGAGTCAAAGCTACGTCCAGGAACTTTGTGAAAGAGCGTGGAGCGATTTTTAATCCGAAAGGTAAAGCCTTGTATTTGTAAGCTTTCCCTTCGATTGCAAAGCGTAGATATTTTCTGTGTCTCTTCCAGATGCTCACATGGAAGTAGGCGTCTTTCAGATACATCGTGCATGTGTAGTCTCCTGGGGCCTCATGTATCAACGGTGCATACGCACAAAAACCGTGCGTACGTCACTATCCACGCAAAACTCCGTATGTATCAAAACTGAACTGAACGTGGATATGTGCGCACCTCCACGCCAGCCCCATGGCTGGCGTACGCACGTTTCTGTGGTTTTTGTTCCTTTGGCGACACTTACAGGTGATTCTGGAAACTGTTCATGATGGGGTAATAATGATTATTTCCACCCAAACACACATGATTAACAATTATTACATCCACATGGACGCAATCAGAATATAACCTGCAAAAAATATAAAAAACAGAAAGACTGAATAGTTCTGCACAGCTTAAATTCTTGTTTTTTGTTCATTTTTAGCTGTTTTAGCAGTTGAAGAACGTGATGCATGATGGGACAAGACGACATTCCTCTGTTGCAGGGTATATTTAAATGAAAACAACGTTTTTCTTTTTTTTTTAATTCATTCCAGATTTAAAGAACACAAGAAAACTATTTAAAAAAACCCACAAGAAATCCTCTTTTGCCTTCATTACATGTATTGTTTCATTTCATGTTGTTCATTCTAAATTGTTTTCTTGTGTTCTTTAAATCTGGAATGAATTTTAAAAAAAACGTTGTACCATGCAGGATTCGAACTCATGAGGTTTGGGACGAAAGGCGAACACGCTAACCACTGACCTATCTATGCATGTTAAAATAGCTTGGTCAACTTCTCATTTAAAAGTGGACGGTTTGTTGTGCGCTGAGCGTGCCAAACAAAACCTTTTTCTGTGCCTCTCTACGTCACTCAGAAGTGTCTCCAGTTCACAGTCCGTGAAGTTACTCTTTTTTCCACGTTTCGACATGATTTGCAATAGAGCAAAGACGACATTCCTAACGTGCAGGGCATATTTAAATGTATTTGCATATTTATATGGAGGCGTGTCAAAGGCGGAGTCGGCCACTCTCTCATGTGCGCTCAATTCCACGTTGGTTGTGATGTACAAAAGGAATGTGCGTGGATTCCGGTGTACGCACAGTTTGATACATCTGGATTTATTTGTGCGTACGCAGTTTTCTGGATTTGACCGTACACAACTTTTCAGTAAGAAATCCACGCAAGTCTTTGTACATGAGGCCCCTGGTCTCACAGCCTGGAGTACTTGTCTCAGCGTCAGCATTTTGAACCTGTAAGTTGTTATTCTCTTGTTCAAAGCTCTGAGATCCAGTTTCGGTCTCGTTTGGGTACGAGGAAGTACTTGCTGAAATGGCCAATGTTTATTTCTCGTTTTGGAACAACACGGATCACACCTTTCTGCAACATTGCTGTTATTTTTTCCCTTAAGACGTGTGCACGTTCTGGATTTATATCTGACTTTAGCACCCCTGTGAACGGTGGCGGCCGCTTGCGGAACTGCAGGCGGAGCCCGTGACGTACTGTTGACATGACCCAAGTGTTTGGTAGACACGCCCCCCAGGCCTACGCATGCACTGAGAGCCTCAGAGGCATGTTTATTGCGAGCTGCCTACGCCTCTTGGGTGCGGGCGGGGGAGCATCTGACCCCCCTCGCTCGGCCCTGAGCGAACTGACCTGCCCGCACATGGACGCTGTGGAGTCTGCCTGCTCCACACAGACCCCAGACGTCCCGCTGCGGTTCATTATCTGACCTGACACCCTGTGCTGCACGAGGGAGGAGGGGTGCTTGCCCTCTCTCTTTACCGTGACTGTTTTCATAAAAATGGGTTGTTGTTGTCCCAGTTTTTTTGTTGTTGTTGTTTTTGAGTCAAGAATCAGGGCAGTATCTGCTTCTGGTACTTTATTTTTGTGTTTCTAAGAACAGAAATTTGTTTTTATTACACACATGTCAGAAACATTTAGTTTTGAGCACACATGAACATCTCCAGCTTTTCAAAGTTTTTTACAAGTAAAGTCTTTGAATAAATGTCCTGGTTCCCGTACCCCGTGGGTGGACGAACCTGCAAAACTGTGGAGGGGGCCCGCTTTGTCAGGCCCGCTTCTGCCTCCTGTCCCGGTTCATCGAGGAAGTCCTTGGCAGAACCGCTTGGCGAGGAACAAACACTGGAAAAAATGCCCCTCTAAAAATAAGAAAAAAAAATGTAAAATAAGATTTTTTTGCTTGAAATAAGCAAAAAAATCTGCCAATGGAACAAGTGAAAATTCACTTGACAAGATTCTTAAAATAAGACATTTTGTTCAAGTCAAACAAGATATGCGGAATCTTGAAACTAGCTACAAAAATCTAGTTTTGAGCAATATTTTACTACAATTGTGAGCTTTTCTTGTCTTATAATAAGATTCTGATGCTCAAAAGTAGTACACTGGAGAAAAGTCTACTCTGAAAACAAGTTTAAAACAACTTAAAATTAGTTTTTTTTTGATTGAAATAAGCAAAAAGATCTGGTAACAAGTGAAAACAAGATATGCGGAATCTTGAAACTAGCTACAAAAATCTAGTTTTGAGCAATATTTTACTACAATTGTGAGCTTTTCTTGTCTTATAATAAGATTCTGATGCTCAAAAGTAGTACACTGGAGAAAAGTCTACTCTGAAAACAAGTTTAAAACAACTTAAAATTAGATTTTTTTTTGACTGAAACAAGCAAAAAGATCTTCCAACAAGTGAAAATTGTCTTGACACGATTTCTAAAAATAAGACATTTTATCTTTTTACAAGATAAACAATCTTAAACCTAGCTGCAAAAAATCTCATTCTTAGCAATATTTTACTACAATTGAGCGTGTGATGCTTAAAATTAGTATACATCCCTAAAACTTTTACTCATTTTTAGTTCTACAGATGTTTCAAATGTTTCTCCAACCCGTTATCAAATTTAACCAACAAACGTAATAATACATGTCTTGTCAAAACCTTCAAACATTTTCTGTAATGACAAAAAATGAAAGGTATTCTTTAACTTCAACACATTTATTTTATCACAATGGTTTCAGCAGCAATGCAACAACTACTACTCCCAATTACAACTGTAGTTAACACTTGATTATATTTTTTTAAAATAATATAAAACACCTTCAACAAAATAAAAACAATTTTTGCTATGAAAA
Source organism: Garcialebias charrua (assembly GCA_038048925.1). NCBI lineage: Eukaryota > Metazoa > Chordata > Actinopteri > Cyprinodontiformes > Rivulidae > Garcialebias > Garcialebias charrua. The sequence continues at coordinate 10,857 of JBBPBX010101996.1, forward strand.
ATGGAGAGTATACTACTGGGCACCATGAAAAACGAGGGAGCCACTACAACTTCAAATGTTTAAACATAAAATGTCTTTGGGAAATGTTGTGATAGGCACATCTCCTACCGTGAGCAGGCAGTTGGACGAACACACAATCAGAATTGGACAGGAGAGGGAGAGTTTTCCTAGGGGCTTTGAGGTCCTGTTTTTCCTGAAACACAAAGACATATTTCTGTTGGCATGATGAATCATATTTTAAGATTGTGGAATATAAGCCAGATAAATAAATAAAATAGAGAACCTGTAAAACTATCATGTTAAATATGACGCGGTTGAAAATTTGGGTGCACTAACTGTGCTGGTGAACCAAAAAAAAGTTTAGAAACACCAGTGCAATCAGTGCAAGAAGTTAGTGTAGAACCATGGGAAAAAATGTATCAATTAAAAAAAAAGATTTTGAGTAAGATATTTCCAGCAACCTGCAAAGATTTTGTTTCTTTCCACCTTGAAAACTTTAATATCCAAATACTATGTTAGGTTTATTCTTTAAAAAATAATAACACCAATTTCTCATTAACATTCAAATAATAATGCATTATTGTAATTAAAAAGATAAATTAATCTACATTTCTGGAAATGTTTGAATTATCAGAATAATCCAGGTTATCAATATTATACTTTTGATAACAATTTACCTTTGTCCACGAGAGGAAGACCTCGACCTCCAACGCCGCCTCTGAGAAAGGGACTGTCTTGGCCAGGTCTGACTGATCTGTTTAAAGCATGCAACAGCAAAATTGGTACACATCACATCGTGAGTTAGATGAATTGTTACATCTCTAATTTTGATCATATTTAAATTAAATACCTTTGATCATTAGAAAGAGACTCAGAGGGACTCCTGCTACCATTGCATCCCAAGATTTGAGATTGAGTGCTTGAAGGGATGTCCATCGGGGTTCTTTCTGCATTTTAGAGGGTTTAAACATAAGTGTTAATATGTCAAAAATGTAAATTACTTTACACAAGGTTTCCAAGTACCCCAAGATGATAGTTGTGCAATATTTACCTGACTGTGCATTCATCCTTTTAGGAGGAGTTGGAAGAGCAAAGTCATCTATAATAAAACAGTCAACAGTAAAAAATAAATTAAAATAAAAGTGATTTTACATCTATAGTAAGTAATTAGCCTGTTACTGATATGGTGGTGATTGAAATACTACATAGATTTGTTCTTAAAAAAAGAAATAAAAGTTACATGGATTAG
>JBBPBX010101997.1:0-12104 GCA_038048925.1 Garcialebias charrua
ATATCATATATATATATATATATATTATATATATATATATATATATATATATATATATATATATATATATCCATCCATCCATCCATCCATCCATTTTCTTCCGCTTATCCGGGGTCGGGTCGCGGGGGTAGCAGCCTAAGTAGGGAGGCCCAGACTTCCCTCTCCCCAGCCACTTGGAGCAGCTCCTCTGGGGGAATCCCAAGGCGTTCCCAGGCCAGCCGAGAAACATAGTCCCTCCAGCGTATCCTGGGTCTTCCTCTGGGTCTCCTCCCGGTGGGACATGCCCGGAACACCTCACCAGGGAGGCGTCCAGGAGGCATCCTAACCAGATGCCCGAGCCACCTCAACTGGCTCCTCTCGATGTGGAGAAGCAGCGGCTCTACTCCGAGTCCCTCCCGGATGACCGAGCTTCTCACCCTATCTCTAAGGGAGAGTCCAGACACCCTGCGGAGAAAACTCATTTCAGCCGCTTGTATCCGAGATCTCGTTCTTTCGGTCACAACCCAAAGCTCATGACCATAGATGAGGGTGGGAACGTAGATCGATCGTAAATTGAGAGCTTTGCCTTTTGACTCAGCTCTCTCTTCACCACGACAGACCGGTACAGCGCCCGCTTCACTGCGGACGCTGCACCTATCCGCCTATCGATCTCACGCTCCAGTTTTCCCTCATTCGTGAACAAGATCCCGAGATACTTAAACTCCTCCACTTGGGTAAGGACCTCCTCCCCGACCCGGAGAGGGCACGCTACCCTTTTCCGGCTCAAGACCATGGCCTCGGATTTGGAGGAACTGATCCTCATCCCGGCCGCATCACATTCAGCTGCAAACCGCTCCAGCGAAAGCTGTAGATCACGAGCTGATGAAGCCAATAGGACCACATCATCTGCAAAAAACAGAGAAGCGATTCTAAGGCCACCAAAACGGATCCTCTCAACACCTTGGCTGCGCCTAGAAATTCTGTCCATAAAAGTTATAAACAGAATCGGTGACAAAGGGCAACCTTGGCGGAGTCCAACTCTCACCGGAAACGAGCCTGACTTACTGCCGGCAATGCGGACCAAGCTCTGACACCGGTCGTACAGGGACCTAACAGCCCATATCAATGGGCCTGGTACCCCATACTCCCGGAGTACCCGCCACAGAACCCCCCGAGGGACGCGGTCGAATGCCTTTTCCAAGTCTACAAAGCACATGTAAACTGGTTGGGCAAACTCCCACGCACCCTCCAGGACCCTGTTGAGGGTGTAGAGCTGGTCTAGTGTTCCACGACCAGGACGAAAACCACACTGCTCCTCCTGAATCCGAGGTTCGACTATCCGACGGACCCTCCTCTCCAGAACCCCTGAATAGACCTTACCAGGGAGGCTTAAGAGTGTGATCCCTCTATAGTTGGAACACACCCTACGGTCCCCCTTTTTGAATAGGGGAACCACCACCCCAGTCTGCCAATCCAAGGGAACTGCCCCCGATGTCCACGCGATATTGCAGAGTCGCGTAAGCCAACACAACCCCACAACATCCAGAGCCCTAAGGAACTCAGGACGAATCTCATCCACCCCCGGAGCCTTGCCACCGCGGAGCTTTTTAACCACCTCGGCGACCTCAGCACCAGAGATTGGAGAGCCCGACCCAAAGTCCCCAGGCTCCGCTTCCTCAGTGGAAGACGTGCCAGTAGGATTGAGGAGGTCTTCGAAGTATTCCGCCCACCGACTCACAACATCCCGAGTTGAGGTCAACAGCACGCCATCCCCACCATAAATGGTGTTGGTCGCGTACCGCTTTCCCCCCCTGAGACGCCGGATGGTGGACCAGAATCGCCTCGAAGCCGTACGGAAGTCATTCTCCATGGCCTCTCCGAACTCCTCCCACGCCCGAGTTTTTGCCTCAGCAACCACCCGAGCCGCATGCCGCTTGGACTGCCGGTACCTATCTGCTGCTTCCGGGGTCCCACAGGCCAAAAAGGCCCAATAGGACTCCTTCTTCAGCTTGACAGCATCCCTCACCGCCGGTGTCCACCACCGGGTTCGAGGGTTGCCACCACGACAGGCACCAACAACCTTGCGGCCACAACTCCGATAAGCTGCCTCGACAATAGAGGCGCGAAACATGGCCCACTCGGGCTCAATGTCCCCCGCCTCCCTCGGAACGTGTTCAAAGCTCTCCCGGAGGTGGGAGTTAAAGCTCCGTCTTACGGGAGACTCTGCCAGACGTTCCCAGCAGACCCTCACAATACGTTTGGGTCTGCCAGGTCTGACCGGCATCCTCCCCCACCATCGGAGCCAACTCACCACCAGGTAGTGGTCAGTTGACAGCTCCGCTACTATACTATATACTATATATATATATATGTTATGGAGAGTTAGGACTGTATATTGATTTTTAGGAGTTTAGCTGGAGCACTTCATCCATACAGACACTCCGATCAGAGAGTGAGTCCTGACACAGCAAGATGGTGTTTTTTGGGAGTTTAATTAACTGACCAGTTCGTTTACAGCATGCAGTTTCCTTTTCTGAGCTGTAAATTCTTCCTAACTGAAAGTAACTGGCATTAACTGTCCCTTTTTCTGTCTGTCTGGTATCTGAAATAACAGAAAACGGCTAAAATGAGAACATGCTAACAAATAGCTTAGCTTACCCTTAATATTACAACAAGACAGAACCTTAAACATGAAATAAACATTTCTTTGGGCTGTCTCATATTTGCGCCAAAATCGCCACCCCATTTATATATGAAAAGAAGAAATTAGCGCTCATTAAAGTGCATTAAGCTCACCTTTGTCACAAACGCAGACAGGCATCAACGATAGAAAACATCAACGGCTATAAACCAACGGCTTTCTCAGCTCTACAGTATTTATCCCCAAGGACCCCTTAGCTGTCTAAAAAGATGCCTGACGTAAAATACGAATTAGCTGTCTAACAAATAAGAATTAGCTGTCTAACAAGATGCCTGAACAAAACAATACAGAAATATTAGGGAATTTATAACAGCCGCCCCCAGAATAGCCTAGCTATTATGTAAAGTCTATTAAATTCCCTAAGATGAAGTGGAGTCCTGTATTTTGTCCATCATCAGGTGGAATGGCCGACAGCTGGACCATACGTGGTACCGGCCGCAGGTAGGTCTTCTCTCCAATCCGAACCTCCGCTGACCGGATCCGACCGTCTGCACTCTCGATCACCTTGACAACCTCCCCGATGGGCCACTGTGCTCTCTGAAGCTGGGGATCAACGATCATGACGATCGTGCTCTGCGTGAGGTCATCAGTAGGCCGCCTCCACTTCTGCTGAACTGGCAAGGACGGAAGGTGATGCCGCAGGAACTGCACCCAGGAGTGGTCCACCATCATCTGACAGTGGCGCTAAAGTCTTCTTGTGACGGTGTCAGGAGCGTAAGACGCTGGGGTAAGGAGGCGTCCCGCCGCCCCATCAACAACATATTTGGCGTCACTGGATCAGGATCAGCTTTGTCTGATGAAACATAGCCTAAGGGCTTGGCGTTGGATCTGGTCAGCTCAGTCTTCTGCTCGCCTGTTTCTTCAGCTAGCTGTGCTATGCGCTCGGGCTGAGTCTCTCTTTCAGCTGTGAGTTTCTGCTTTTTCTCAAGATCCCCATCTTTCTGCTGGCTAACAAGTTGTTGTACTCTGGCTTTAAGTCGTTTGAGGTCTTCTTCGAGCAGCCTCTTATCAGCCTGCAGGGAGCCATTTTTCTCTGACAGTACAGACAGAGAGTTGTGCAGTGGGTTGACATCTGATTGGAGCTTCTTCACTTTAGCCTGAGCCTGCTGAAGCTCCTGTCCCAGTTTATCCCTGTCCACTTTCAGCATCTTGTTGGTTTCTTGCAGAGAAGTGATCGTCTCCAACTTCTTCAGCTGTTCTTGCTGCTCTGCCTGGCTGGCCTTCAGACTCCGCTGCAGCTCACAGACTTGTTTCTCCACTGTGTCCACAGCCTTCCTTCTCTCCTCCTTTTCCTGCAGCTCCATCTTCTCCAACTCTAAAAACCTTTTTTTCAGCTGCCTCTGCACCTCCTCTGACTCCTTCAGTCTGACCTCTAGAGAACGTAACTCTTTCTCTTTCTTCAGGCTATCTTCCAGAGTCAGTACCACAGATCGATACTGTTCAACCGTGGCATTAGCATTATTCAGCTGCTCAGTGAGTTCAGTGTTCTGTTCCTCAGCACTTTGTAGGAGACCCTTCATCTCTGAGAGCTCCTGCTCTGACTGGCTGGCTTGCTGAGGTGCTGCTGGAACTGGAGAGTGTACCCTCAGTGGTGCTTGGAGGGCAGCAGCTCTGGTAGCTGGGTTGGTCGTGAGATAACAGGAAGCAGTCGTGAGATAACAGGAAGCAGCAGTAGAATCCATACTGTCTGGACCCTGAAGTGCCCAACCAAGGCTTGTGTGGATTGCTGTTGGGCTGCCCTTTGGACCAAATCTCACTGGCTCCTTTGCTGTGATTAAGTGTGTGCAGTCAGCACCAATTAATAGTAACGGCTGCACTTCACTAAAGTCAGGGATTGGAAGACCCTGTAGATGGCGGTAACGTCTCTGTAATGCAGTTGTAGGGTATGATTGTTCTGCTAAAGCTAGCTGGCCTGCTGTATAGGCATTTTTAATGTGGTGGCGCTCCTTAGAGTGCCCTAGTGGGGCAACATGGAAAGAAACAGACTCACCAGCCAGATGGGCCACGTCTTGGTGAATGGTGCGTAGAGTGAGGGTCTCTGCTTTACCTTTAAGGCCTAGACGTTGGGCAGCTGCTGGTAGGATTATTGTCCTTTCAGCCCCATCATCCAAGATGGCATAGGTCTTCAGTGACCTCCGGCCGTGAGTTATTAGGATGGGCACCACCTTGAGATACACTTTTCCTCCTCGCTTAGAGGTGCCGAACGTGACTTGGTCGCGTGGTGTGATGAGGTAGACACGCGAGTCTGACTTGGCAACATCATGTAGAACTCTCAGATGAATCTCCTGACACTCACTGCATGGTTTCTTTAAAGTGCAGGCTTCAGGTTGGTGGTCGGTCCTCCCACAATTATAACAGCGCTTACCACGTTCAAGCCATCTCCTGACTTCTTCTGGTGAATGCTGTACAATAACAGAGCATTGGGATAGATAGTGCTCTGTGCTCTTACAGAAGAGACACAGCTTCTTAAATCTTTGTGACTTGGGATCAGAGTGGGCTGCCTCTGCAGGAAAACTGTTATCAGCTTTGGGTTCATCAGAGCCGTGATAGACAGAAACAGATTGTGCTCGAGGCTTTGGAGCTGGAGCGTGTCTTTCTCTCCTGGAGGCAGGTGGCTCTTCAGGGCGGTGGCGCTGTGCCATTTTTGCAGAGAGTCTTTGAGCTTCTGCCTTTACTTTGAGCCAGCTGGCAAGGTCTCTGAGGTTGTAGGGGTTGAGTTGACTTGTGTTGAAACGACCTTGTGTCTGGAGGTGCTCTACAAAACTGTCTCTCAGGTACCTGGGAAGCTTACTCAACAGTCTGTCGACGTGACCAGTTGACATTGTTTCTGTACCATTTGGTCCCTCTAATGAAGTGAGCATTCCTACTAGCAGGTCAACACTGAGGGCAAAGCTCTGGAAACCTTTTGTGTCCCCAGATCTTACATCAGGGGCGTTTAGGATAGTAGCAATCTCACTCTGTGCTAGCTGATGTGGTTGTCCATATTGCCTCTGTAGTGCCTCCATAGCAACTGTGTAAGGTTGGGTATAATGTCTGCAAGACTGAGCAATCAGCTTGGCCTCCTCCAGGACTAGACGCTCCATAAGTACACGGTATTTGTAGTGCTCTGACAGCTCTGTATGGGGGTCGAGCAGGTGGTCTAGTGCCATCTTAAGGTCAGTAAATTCTCTCTCACTATCATGAACCAGCTTGGGCAGTTCAGGTACAGGAACAGGCTGCTTCGGCGGCTGGAAACTGTATGTGGACTGTGGCATGGTGTACTGTGGCAGGAAAGAACTGTAACCATGGGGAGCTGGCCCTACCATGACAGGCACTGGCTGGTAGACCGTCTGTACTGCAGGAGGTTGAAACTGGAGAACAGGTTGTGGAGATGGACCTGGCTGATAACCTGGCGGCTGCAAGATGGGCTGCGTAGTACTAAACGGTGGGGGCTGGTGCATAGGAGGTGCATTGATGACTTGTGTATGCTGATACATAGGCTGTGCAGCATTAACTTGTGTGGGCTGATACACCGGCTGTGCAGTTTGGTACACAGGCTGTGTGGTGTTACCTTGTGTGGGTTGATACACAGGCGGTGGCACTGCCATAGGGGTGTAGAGGTTCTGGCACTGAAGCATGATATTGTTTGATAGTGATGTGGGTTGCAGCACCTGACGTGGTGTTGCTGGAGCCAGGGGTTGACCTGCTGGTGTTGACACAGCTGGATGTGGCTGGTATTCTGTATGGGCTGGACCTGTATAATTGGGCTGGTATTGTTGAGCATTTACAGCTGTAGTCACGGGATTCATTATTTGATAGGCTGGTTGGTATGACGTAGATATTGTGGGTTGTAACATGCTCATTGTAGTGGAGAGTGGTTGCCTGATTTCAGCTCCAAACTGTGATGCAGATGTTAATGTAACTGGAAGAGACCAGGTTGTACTGTCTGGCCGAAGACTCAACTTAAAAGATGTTGCTTGTTGGGATGCTAAAGAATGTTCACTTGAGCAGTCATCTGTGCTGGGATAACTTTGCAGGCTGCATTCACTTAGGGCAGGAGATGGGGTCCTTTCACACCCCACTCGTGAGCCAGGCTGGGTATTAGCTTGTAGTACTGTGTTGTACTGGCTTGCCTTATCGACTGCCGCCGCTGGGAAATGACACCGTGAGAGCCCGAGTGAAAGTAGCTGGCCATGCTGAATAGCAGACTTGGTCTGCAGGCTGAGTGACTGCAGCTGCTGTGCACTGGCACTTAGGTTGTCATCCTGATGAGGGGCAGCATAAGACATTAGCGACTGAGGAAGGCTAACTTGGTAGTCCTGGAGGTGAGCTGGTAGCTGTCGTGGCCGTTCTGTTAATCTTGATGTGTCCATTTTGCTGATATGAGTGAAGTAATGCGGCTCAGAAGGACCATATGTTATGGAGAGTTAGGACTGTATGTTGATTTTTAGGAGTTTAGCTGGAGCACTTCATCCACACAGACACTCCGATCAGAGAGTGAGTCCTGACACAGCAAGATGGTGTTTTTTGGGAGTTTAATTAACTGACCAGTTCGTTTACAGCATGCAGTTTCCTTTTCTGAGCTGTAAATTCTTCCTAACTGAAAGTAACTGGCATTAACTGTCCCTTTTTCTGTCTGTCTGGTATCTGAAATAACAGAAAACGGCTAAAATGAGAACATGCTAACAAATAGCTTAGCTTACCCTTAATATTACAACAAGACAGAACCTTAAACATGAAATAAACATTTCTTTGGGCTGTCTCATATTTGCGCCAAAATCGCCACCCCATTTATATATGAAAAGAAGAAATTAGCGCTCATTAAAGTGCATTAAGCTCACCTTTGTCACAAACGCAGACAGGCATCAACGATAGAAAACATCAACGGCTATAAAACCAACGGCTTTCTCAGCTCTACAGTATTTATCCCCAAGGACCCCTTAGCTGTCTAAAAAGATGCCTGACGTAAAATACGAATTAGCTGTCTAACAAATAAGAATTAGCTGTCTAACAAGATGCCTGAACAAAACAATACAGAAATATTAGGGAATTTATAACATAATATATATATATATACTATATATGTATATACTTTCTATATATATGGCACAACATATATATATTTTAAGATTGAACTCTGATCGTTTTTGCTAAAACAATGTTAAATGAATGAAAATTCCTCTCAAAAATAGTTTAAAATTAGCGCCAGTTTTTTACACAGTATTTTCGGATTTTTCCGGTCACGTGATCGTGACGTCAGATCCATACTCAGCTCCAACGCGCACATTGAAATACAATGGAGGAAGATACAAACGCATCCGTCGAATTTAGCCATTTAAAACTTTAGATTTTAGCGATTTGTCTTCAGAGAAGCCAAAGTTATTTCGAGTGATCAACAAAAAACAGCAGGTTATAATTTTTTTTCTGCTGCTGCTGTTTTTTGTAGACTTTTCACTTCAGGAAGTGAGCAGCTGTGTGTGAGTTACAGGAGCTGCAAGTTGACGAGGCAGAAGGAATTCTACAACATCTAAATCGTTTCCACAGCACTGAAATGGTAATATATTAGTTAATGTTTCTAATAATTATTCAACATTAATTTATAGTTTAAAAAATTAGTCCCTTTTAAAATATCTGTTAAATATTTTAATGTTTATTCTAACATACGTTCTGAAATTTTTAACTAGTTTTTATTTGTGTATTTTTATCCATCAAGATTTTTTTATTTTGTTGTAAATTTACATTTATTTTAAACAAAAACAATTTTAGATGCTTGAATCCGTTTGATTTCATCCGTCCTGTTTGGTCCAAAAAATGCAGCTGAGATGTCTTGACTGGAGACCTGTCCAGGTGTCTCTGTGATGGACTGGAAACCTGTCAATTCAAACAATAAATGATATTCACCCAAATTTTTAATCATATAAATACTTTATTACTGGTACATATATAACAAAGCCCCGCTTTTCTGTTTAAGGTGTTGGATGATGTGATCAAATCTCCCTACACGTCATCCGAATCCGCTGACACGTCTCTTTGTTCAACTCTTCTTGCCCATGGAGAACTAAAACAACAGAAACGAAGAGGGAGAACACGACCCTGCTGTTAAAGTGAAAACAAGCTAATTCAAACTATGAGAATAAACATTTTGTGATGCTTCATTTGAGTGTTGTCTTTTTTAAGGCTACAAACTAAAAAATGTTTTATGGTGACATGTTTAGGAAAAAAAGTAAACCAGCATCCTTTTGACTTGTTGTTACGGCTGGCTCAGGCCGAACACATTAAATGGACAAAGGACACAAGAAGGCAGAATGTAAAAATAAAAAGCTTTATTGAAAACTGCCCGACTCCTCCCTCCAGGTGCGGAGTGCACCGTCTTCTGGCACAGGGCAACAAAAAGGGAGCAAAAATAGACAGACAAAAGTACAAATAATTGGTGGACAAGAGTGAGTCAGCCAAAAAGAATATAACGTCCCCAGCGTCGGCCCAACCCATAAAAACAGGGCCGTCGCAGCCTATCTGGAGACGGACTACCTGACCAAAAGGGGACCCTAGGGGTAAAAGAAAAACGATATAACTGGACTACCGATCTCACTCTGTCATTAGGCAAACCAACAAAAACTCCAAACAGCTCCAAAAAGCTCCAAAAGGCTCCAAACAGCTCAAAAAGCTCCAAACAGCTCCAAGCTCAATAATGTTCCTGGTTAAACCAGCTTAAACTAACCACACAGGTCAGCATCCCTGATCAATTATCATTAGCAGGATCCTAATGTCATCAATGCAGCCTTCAGCTACCCAGTGCACTAAGCACAACAAAAGTCAAATGATGAGCAAACATTCCTAAGTGCATCAAGCACAGTCAAACTCCACAAGCAAATGAGCTGACACAAATGCAACTAGCAGTCAAGACCAAACATGAGCTAGTAGCCACTCTTTAAGTGCATCTAGCAGTCAAGACCAAACATGAGCTAGTAGTTACTCACCAAGAACCTTCTAAACAGAAGATCAGACTTCAAGACAGAAGATCAAACTTCCTGACAGGGGCGGGCGGAGAACACCCCACAGTACCCAAACAGTACTCAAACAGCTCAGCAACAAAGCAACCAAACTCTGAGCTCACAACACTCCGCATTCAAGCACAGTCAACTTGAAGTATATATAGGCGTGGCTCTCAGGTGTTCCTGGCTGAACACACACAAGCCTGATCACAATCAGACTAATTAACCAACAAAAGCATGACTGCAGTCAACATGCCTAAAAACTATAGGTGTCAGCATTGGCAGCTTCCTCAGGATATGTAACACCTCCACCACCAGTGTTTTGTATGGGGGTGATGTGGATGCCAGGTGAAAACATCTCACATCCGCACATGCAAAATAAATAGGACCCTAGAGAGCAACAATGTAGCGGTCACAACAGACAAACGGACTAAAAACATCATTAAAACTAGTCCGCCTAACCGCTAACATAATCAATGTCATGTTATCTTAAAATGTTCTGAAGCCAAACAGGCAACGCTTGTCTAAGCTTACTCTGTAAGACTTATTTTTGTTAACAGACACCAAACCAACATCAACATCATGACCAAGGATGTCAGTGGGAGAGTGGATACTCTTCATAACAGCCAGAGGGAAACTGTCATTTTCTGCACGTGGCAGCTCCACCATGTCAGCTGCAACAGCACTGTTTCCAGCCACACTGTAAGCAGAGTAGAGACAGTTAGACTCAGAATCATTTGAAACATGTCCAATATAAGGCTGCAGCACTTCATTTCTCACAGACAGTGAAAATGTATTTTCTTCAGACCCATCTCTTGCTTTAGGTTGAGGCGACGGTCCCATGTCATCCACCACCACTTTCTCTTTGATTTCTGTAGTGGCAGAAACGGGACATAAAGGAGCAGGAGAATGTGTCACGTGTGGCTTCATCTCTTCTGAGATCTTCAGGTCCTCACTTGACTGAACTGGGAGTAGTTCAGTGTCAAACAACTGTAAAAAACAGTCACTGAGATCGACGTCATCTTCTTCCTGAAGATGAAGCAAGAGTTTCACTTCCTCCACTGGAATCTGTTTTTCTTCACAGTCCATCAGGAAGCTATTACTCAAAACAAACTCATCCTCTTCTTCCTCCGGTTGATGTTCTAGAGGCGCCCCCTTCTGTTGAGGTGTGAGAGGCACCCGCATAGACACAGATGATGCATCAAAGTTAGGACATGCGTGTGGTAGCTCACCTGCTTGAGTGCAAAGCACTGGTGCAGTAACCACAGGATGACAGGCATGTTGAATTGTCAGCCTTCTCAGCCGTTCCAAATCCTCTTGTTCCTGAAGACGCTTAATTTCATCCAGAGCAGCTTGAAGTCTCTGTTGCTCAAGCTCTTGTTCTTTCAAGAGAGCTTGGTGTTTAATCATTAAGTTTCTTTTTTTAATTTCGAACTGCTCTAAAATAAGCTCTTTTTCTTTCCTTATTTGTTCATCGTGTTTTCTTTTTAAAGCAGCTTCATTTTCCTTTTCCTTTAGACGCTCTGTATCATTTACCTCAGGAAAAATGTCAAGCATAAATAATTTAGTCAACAGTTCACCTTTAAAATGTTTTTCATGAATGCGGCTTCTTATATCAATGTTGAAGTGTTCTGCCACACTCAACATTTGTTCTATAGTGCAGTCAGCAAAGACCTGCACCGTGGGCTGTTCAATAAATTTCTTCAAATTGAACTCCATGATGTGAACACAAACAGCTTTTAAGCTGTACCCCTCTTCAAAAGACTTTCACTGTAAACAACAGAAAAAAATCCCAGCTGCATTTGAAAGCAGCACAATCCAAAAACACACACAGCTGCGTGTTTCAGCTCAATCAGCAACTAGGAGCTGGTCCTGTCAGCTCCAGAGCTGGTCCTGTCAGCTCCAGAGAGAGTGCAAACTACAGCACACAGCTGTCACACACCAAATGTAAAAAGGAGCAGTTAATTCTATTAACTGCTGTCCAAAAACACTTGGCTTCAAAAGACTTCACCACACTCTCAATATTTTAAGCACAAAAATCTCAATGTCTGCTCAAAACCAGATTTCCACAAACATGCACAGCGCTGGACCCGCCTACGAGTCAAACCAACAGCAGGTTTAATTAATTAACCCAAAAAGGATCACAACAGCTCAACAAGGACTCAAAAATCCAGACAATGTCTCAAAGATCCAGGCAAGGACTCAAAAAGGAGCAAAAGAATGCAGACAAGGGCTCAAAAGGATTCAAGATCCAGACAAGGAGCAAAAGGAGAAGAAGGATCCAAGATCCAGACAAGGAGTCAAAAAGGATTCAAGATCCCGGACGAGGCGCCCAAAATATGTTACGGCTGGCTCAGGCCGAACACATTAAATGGACAAAGGACACAAGAAGGCAGAATGTAAAAATAAAAAGCTTTATTGAAAACTGCCCGACTCCTCCCTCCAGGTGCGGA
>JBBPBX010101998.1:0-12104 GCA_038048925.1 Garcialebias charrua
ACACAGCTTCGCTTGCTACCAAACATGGTACTGTAGTTGGACGGGTTAAAAATGGACTTCTGGTAATTTTAGTCGAGCTGAAATCAGTTTAGTGATCAGTGAGGTGGGAAACAAAAATCTCCAGAACACTGTTTGACTATTAAAACTATCAAGTTAAGTTTAAAAATAGCTGATAAAACGTAAAAAATACAAAGTGGCAATAGTTTTTGGTATAAAAATAGTATTTGTGCGGAATTTCAATGGAAATGTAGCATTTTTATATGAAGCATTAGTTTTATGTCAGCGCAGTGTTTTATAATAGTGTGAATGTTTATGAAGCATTCACACTACAGGTAGTCCCCGACTTACGAGCGCTCTAACTTACGAGGATCCGGACTTACGAGCTGGCCAATTTTTGGAAAAAACGCAAAAAATACTGAGTTTTTCTGTGTTTTTTCACCACAGTTCGTTAGCTAAACATGTGGACACACGTTTCCGATCATTTTTATGCACTCATAAGCAGTTTTTCGATGAAAAACGAGTGTTTGTAGTCGCGCTAGCAAAACCGTTCCAACTTACGAGCGAAATTCCGGACTTACGAGACACGTGGCGGCCGTTCCAAGTTACGAATTTTCGCTTTACGAGCGCCTCGGAGGAACGGAACTCGCTCGTAAGTCGGGGACTACCTGTATTGTGATCCATTTTTCTTCCGTACGCTTTTCTGCAGCGTTCGCGTTCCACAATTTTTGTGCTTTTCAACAAATTGTATATCAAAGCGTTCAGCTTGTTCAGGAGAAGGGTGTTGTGACTTTTGGTATTGGCGCAACTTTAGCTTTTTGAAATATTTTAGCCTTTTCTGCCACTTTTTTCTCATAGAAAAATAATTGAGCTCATTTTACATCCTTCAAATCTACTGCTCCTTTCACATTTTGTTCTGGTTCAGCTTCTTTCAGCTTCCTTGTGCAAATTTAAACTTTTTTCAGCTACTTTCAGTTGGATTTTTTTTCCAGCTGTTTTGTGATCCTTTTAGATTTTTTTTCTGCTAACTAAATTATTGTTGTGCTTCTTCCAACTTCTTTCTGCCAATTTCAGCTTTTTATGCTCTGTTCAACTTATTTCTGCAAGTTTCAGCCTTTTCTGCTATTTCAGATACTATTTAACTGTTTTATGCTACTTTTAGCTTTTTTGGCTAATTCCACATGTTTTGTACTCATTTCATCTTTTTTCCAGCTTAATTCAGCAAAAATATGCTCTCTCCTTTGACATTTGACATTGATTTGATGATGATTGATTGTTTCGGGTGTTCTGTTTGCACGTGTTAAAATCGTACTTCTGAGATTCCAGCAGGAGGTTGGCTTGAAACACCAGTGAATGCTACACCTATGGGACAGATAAGGTTGGCAGGCCGTAGACCAACAAAGTGCTCTGGGGGACAAAACATGTCTCACTTCAAGAGACTGGTCCAGATGACATGATTTAATATTTTTGTTGTACTTTCTCCTCTTCCTTCTAGTAATTTAAGCTTCTTTCTGCTTTTTTTAGAGACTTTTCAGCTGGATTGAGCTAATTTCAACTCTTTTTCCCCCCAGATACTATCCACTTCTTTGTGCTTATTTCTTCGTCTTTAAGCCTAATTAGGCAAACGTGAGTTCTTTCTGCTTTCTTCTGCCAGACTTTTAGCATTTTTTTGATAATTTTAGCTGTTTTCAGATAAATTCAAGTTTTTCATGTTTATTTCTGCCACTTTCAGCCTATTAACTTCTTTATGCTAATTTCAGCATTTTTTCTGTTAGTTTCAGCTTTTTCTGCCTTTTCAGCTACTATTGAGCTCTTTTGATGCTAATTTTCCCTTTTTCAACTAATTCCACATTTTCTTTTAGCTCATTAAAGTTCTTTCTGCTTCCTTCTGGTAAGCTTCTTTCAGCCTTTTCAGAATTTTTTTGGTGCTAATTTCAGCTCTTGTAGCTAATTTCACCATTTTTGTGCTAATTTCTGCTTATTTAAACCTATTTCAGCAAGTATGTTTCTGCTTTCTTATGCTTGTTCATCCATTTCAGCTACATTTCAGCATATTTTTTAGCTAATTTCAGCTGCTTTTTTAGCAAGTTCTTCTGCAATAAGCATTCACACTGCATTTTTGCATGAAATATAATTTATCTTCTTTTATTTATTTTAGTAACTTTACTAGAATAATCCTGGGTTTTGGACATAGAAGTATCAGAAGTTGTGGTGACATTTTTACACTTTCATTTTAGCATGTTGGACAAAAACATCCTACCTCTGCCTTTTCTAAAATGTTTAAAGAGCTGTGAATGACGGTCGGCTATACTTACACATCTAATTATAATAATAATAATAATAATAATAATCATCATTTTATTTAAAAGCGCCTTTCATGACACCCAAGGACACTTAACAAACCAACACAGTGAATACAGAGCAAACATTATCAGCGACAAATTGAAATATAAAATACATAAAGGATATAAAATGGAAGATAAAAATACATTTAGTAAAGTTAATGATAAGCTAGTCTAAAGAGATGGGTTTTCAGGGCAGTCTTGAACAGAGAAAGGGAGGTGGTGTTTCGAAGGTCTGGCGGTAGAGCGTTCCAGAGGTGAGGGGCAGAGCAGGTGAAGGCCCTGCTCCCCATGGTGGAGAGGCGGGCAGAGGGTACATGGAGATGTAGTGAAGAGGAGGATCTGAGAGAGCGTGATGGGATGGAGATTTGTAGGAGGTCAGATAGATAAGGAGGGGCAAGGTTGTGGATAGATTTGAACGTGAGGAGTAGAATTTTGAAGATGATGCGTGATTTAACCGGGAGCCAGTGGAGCTGCTGCAGGACAGGAGTGATGTGGTTATAGTAGGAGGTTTGAGTGATGACACGGGCAGCTGAGTTCTGGACCATCTGTAACTTGTGGAGAGATTTGTTGGGGAGGCCGTAGAGAAGGGAGTTGCAGTAGTCAATACGGGAAGTCACAAGACTGTGCACCAGGATGGCTGTGGAGCGGGGCGTGAGAGAAGGACGGAGACGGTTAATATTACGGAGGTGGAAATAGGCAGACCGAGTAATATTGTTGATGTGTGAAGTGAAGGAAAGAGTGGTGTCGAGGATGACACCGAGGCTCTTGACCTGAGGGGAGGGGGATAGCAGAGAGTTGTTAAGGGGGACGAGAAGATGTTCTGATTTTGAAATAGAGTTTTTGGTACCGACGAGAATGACTTCTGTTTTGTTGCTGTTTAGTTGAAGGAAATTGTTAGAAAACCAGTGATTAAGCTCAATGAGACAGTCGGTGAGGATGGAGGGCGGGTGGGTGGAGTTAGGTTTTGATGACAAGTAGAGCTGCGTGTCATCAGCATAACAGTGGAAATGGATGCCATGTTTGCGGAAGATGTGGCCTAGAGGAAGGAGGTAAATGATGAAGAGGAGTGGTCCGAGGACAGAGCCTTGGGGGACACCCGTGGAGACAGGGGAAGACTGGGAACGGAAGGATTTAAGCTGAATGAATTGAGTGCGGTCAGAGAGATAGGAGGTGAACCAGTCTAACGGGGTACCTGAGATGCCAATGGAGGTTAGTCTGTTGAGGAGGATAGAATGACAGATGGTGTCGAAGGCAGAACTTAGATCAAGAAGAATGAGGATGGACAGAAGACCAGAGTCAGCAGCAAGAAGGAGGTCGTTAGTAATTTTTACTAGAGCTGTTTCGGTGCTATGGTGGGGGCGAAATCCAGATTGAAACTCTTCATAAATGTTGTTGTTGGACAGGTGAGAGTGAAGTTGACTAGCAACAGTTTTTTCAAGGATCTTGGAGATGAAGGGCAGATTGGAGATCGGACGAAGATTACTGAAGTTGGTGAAGTCAAGACCTGGTTTCTTGATGATGGGGGTGATGGCAGCAGATTTGAAGGCTGTGGGAACAATGCCAGAGGTTAGGGAGGAGTGGATGATATTAGTGATGATAGGGAGCAGAGACGGGAGACAGGATTTAACAAGAACTGTGGGAAATGGGTCAAGTTGACAGGATGAGGACTTGGACTTGCTGATAATGTCAGCAATGTCATCAGCAGAGGGGAGGGAGAAGACAGAGAAAGGGAGGGAGGGAGGGAGGGAGGAGGGAGGGAGGGAGGGGGAGTTCAACAAGGATGCTGGGGGCAGTATTTGGTCCAAGGTGTTTATGAATTGTAGCTAAATATCTGTAAGACTGACAAAGTTATAGCTATTTTGTGTGTTGGCTAATGTGAATTAGCTGTGGTGGCCATTTTGAAATGGGCTGACACCAAAATGTAATCAATTGTAGACGATCACTCTGAAAGTTTCATAAAATCCATCCAGTGGTTTGTGAAATATTTTGTTAACAGAGACAGTTGACGCCAAATAGTGGCACAATTTTAAATGAGGGTCTTGTCCAGTCGGTGCTCAGAATGTGTGTTAGGAATGACTCTCAGCTGCAACCACATCATATCTGTCAAACTTCAGATGGCAGTGAGGCTGGTCGGAGGCACTTTATTATTTTTTTGACCAAGGCATCCATTTCTCTGGAGGCATCTTTTAAACTTTATTTAAACCACTAATTGCCTGGACTTCATTTGAGCCATTTATATTATACGAGGCTAGCCTGTATAAATAAAGGTTGAATGAATGAATGAATGAATGAATTTCCCCCACTTTACCGCGCAGATAGTTTAGATTTCTTTTCTGCGATATGCAAGTTAAAAAATGAGACGAAGTCAGCAACGGTACCAAGATGACACGATGGAAGGAGAGTGACAAGCTGGAGAAAGGAGGTGAAGTTGGAGCACTCTGGGTAAGTTGTTTTTAAAAGAAATTTAAAAAGAGGAAAAATTCTCCCTCATGAAAAAGGGAAGTTAATTGCAGGATCCCAGAGAGATGGGATTTCCTGACACGGCTGTCACCGACACCCACTGATTCAGAAAACTTGAACTAATTAGATTTTTTTTAACTGTAAATTAAGGAGAAGTCTGGGGAGACATTTCAGTTTAATTAGGGTAAAAAAAATAAAACTAACATTATGTTACAGTTAAATGTTCAGCGTTTGCAGAGAAGATCCTCTGTGAGACTAAGATCAACCATCGCCGCAATAAAAATATAAGTTTTTCTCAGCAAAATACGACGACACAGGCATCTCATCTATTCTGGCTTTATTTACACGTTCTCCCTTGATCATCCTGTTTAAACGAACCACAGCAACATCAGCTCAGAACCTCCGAGTGCTGTCACTTTCACTCCAGCAGACTCTCCCAACAGGTTTTTGTTACCGTCCTGCTCTGCAGGAGGCAATGAGTCCGTCTGTCAGCTATTGAGAAGTTAATCACTCCATCCTGACCTCCACGGAGACACAAAAAAATAATTAAAAGGCTCACAATTTGATGTAACTTGAGACTTTATGAACAATCTCATGCGTTACTGTGAATCCTCATCATTTGTGTTCATTCTTAAAACATGGTGTGAATGACTCAACTACTACCACATCAAAATTTAGCACGATACTGTATATGTAAAATGGCTGATTTATAGCGCTTTGTGTGAGATAAGTGTGCTTAGATGAGGCAGCCATCTTGAATCGTGTTGACTCAATCAAATTACTGTAGTTGTAATTGTGCATCCGCTGACTGCCCGTTGGCAGTGAGCAATATTAATAATAATAATAATAATGAATTCAATTTATAACGCACTTTTCATTAACAAAAATCTCAAAGTGCTAGATAAAGATTCAGTTAACAAGCAGTTGTACCGCAGCTTAATGCTAAAACAAAACTAAGATAAAAAGGAGAATACAGTAAATTAACACATTGCACTTCAACGAAACGGATCATCTTTATTTTCTGTCAAATCCAGAATAGAATTCAAAATCTTACTTCTAACCTACAAAGCTCTCAACATCCTAGCTGCATTTTATATTTGAGATCTTGTTGTTCCATATTTTCCCAACAGAGCACTTTGCTCTCAGTCTGCAGGTTTACTCGCGGTTCCTAGAGTTTTCAAAAGCAGAATGGGAAGAAGATCTTTCAGTTCTCAGGCTCCTCTCTTGTGGAACCAACTTCCAGTTTCTGTCCGTGAGGCTGACACATTGTCCAGTTTTAAGACTGGGATTAAGACTTTCATTTTTGTTAAATCCAATAGTTAGGGTTGGCTTGTTATGCTGCTATAGGCTTAAACTACTGGAGGACAAATTGGCCTGATTTCCTTGAATGCCATCCATCCATCCATCTTCTTCCGCTTATCCGGGGTCGGGTCGCGGGGGTAGCAGCCTAAGTAGGGAGGCCCAGACTTCCCTCTCCCCAGCCACTTGGAGCAGCTCCTCCGGGGGAATCCCAAGGCGTTCCCAGGCCAGCCGAGAAACATAGTCCCTCCAGCGCGTCCTGGGTCTTCCTCTGGGTCTCCTCCCGGTGGGACGTGCCCGGAACACCTCACCAGGGAGGCGTCCAGGAGGCATCCTAACCAGATGCCCGAGCCACCTCAACTGGCTCCTCTCGATGTGGAGAAGCAGCGGCTCTACTCCGAGTCCCTCCCGGATGACTGAGCTTCTCACCCTATCTCTAAGGGAGAGTCCAGCCACCCTGCGGAGAAAACTCATTTCAGCCGCTTGTATCCGAGATCTTGTTCTTTCGGTCATAACCCAAAGCTCATGACCATAGATGAGGGTGGGAACGTAGATCGATCGGTAAATTGAGAGCTTTGCCTTTTGACTCAGCTCTCTCTTCACCACGACAGACCGGTACAGCGCCCGCTTCACTGCGGATGCTGCACCTATCCGCCTATCGATCTCACGCTCCAGTTTTCCCTCATTCGTGAACAAGATCCCGAGATACTTAAACTCCTCCACTTGGGGCAGGACCTCCTCCCCGACCCGGAGAGGGCATGCTACCCTTTTCCGGCTCAAGACCATGGCCTCGGATTTGGAGGAACTGATCCTCATCCCGGCCGCATCACACTCGGCTGCAAACCGCTCCAGTGAAAGTTGTAAATCACAAACTGATGAAGCCAGTAGGACCACATCATCTGCAAAAAACAGAGAAGCGATTCTAAGGTCACCAAAACGGATCCTCTCAACACCTTGGCTGCGCCTAGAAATTCTGTCCATAAAAGTTATGAACAGAATCGGTGACAAAGGGCAACCTTGGCGGAGTCCAACTCTCACCGGAAACGAGCCTGACTTACTGCCGGCAATGCGGACCAAGCTCTGACACCGGTCGTACAGGGACCTAACAGCCCTTATCAAAGGGCCTGGTACCCCATACTCCCGGAGTACCCCCCACAGAACCCCCCGAGGGACGCGGTCGAATGCCTTCTCCAAGTCCACAAAGCACATGTAAACTGGTTGGGCAAACTCCCACGCACCCTCCAGGACCCTGCTGAGGGTGTAGAGCTGGTCCAGTGTTCCACGACCAGGACGAAAACCACACTGCTCCTCCTGAATCCGAGGTTCGACTATCCGACGGACCCTCCTCTCCAGAACCCCTGAATAGACCTTACCAGGGAGGCTTAAGAGTGTGATCCCCCTATAGTTGGAACACACCCTACGGTCCCCCTTTTTAAATAGGGGAACCACCACCCCAGTCTGCCAATCCAAGGGAACTGCCCCCGATGTCCACGCGATATTGCAGAGTCGCGTAAGCCAACACAACCCTACAACATCCAGAGCCCTAAGGAACTCCGGGCGAATCTCATCCACCCCCGGAGCCTTGCCACCGCGGAGCTTTTTAACCACCTCGGCGACCTCAGCACCAGAGATCGGAGAACCCGACCCAAAGTCCCCAGGCTCTGCTTCCTCAGTGGAAGACGTGCCAGTAGGATTGAGGAGGTCTTCGAAGTATTCCGCCCACCGACTCACAACATCCCGAGTTGAGGTCAGCAGCACGCCACCTCCACCATAAATGGTGTTGGTCTCGTACCTCTTTCCCCCCCTGAGACGCCGGATGGTGGACCAGAATCGCCTCGAAGCCGTACGGAAGTCATTCTCCATGGCCTCTCCGAACTCCTCCCACGCCCGAGTTTTTGCCTCAGCAACCACCCGAGCCGCATGCCGCTTGGACTGCCGGTACCTATCAGCTGCTTCCGGGGTCCCACAAGCCAAAAAGGCCCAATAGGACTCCTTCTTCAGCCTGACAGCATCCCTCACTGCCGGTGTCCACCACCGGGTTCGAGGGTTGCCACCACGACAGGCACCAACAACCTTGCGGCCACAGCTCCGATAAGCTGCCTCGACAATAGAGGCGCGGAACACGGCCCACTCGGACTCCATGTCCCCCGCCTCCCTCGGAACGTGTTCAAAGCTCTCCCGGAGGTGGGAGTTAAAGCTCCGTCTTACGGGAGACTCTGCCAGACGTTCCCAGCAGACCCTCACAATACGTTTGGGTCTGCCAGGTCTGACCGGCATCCTCCCCCACCATCTAAGTTTTCCCTCGCCCGGACGCGGGTCACCGGGGCCCCACTCTGGAGCCAGGCCCGGAGGTGGGGCACGCTGGCGAGCGCCTGGTGGCCGGGCTTTTACCCATGGAGCCCGGCCGGGCACAGCCCGAAGAGGAGACGTGGGTCCCCCTTCCCATGGGCTCACCACCTGTGGGAGGGGCCAAAGGGGTCGGGTGCAATGTGAGATGGGTGGTGGCCGAGGGCGGGGACCCTGGCGGTCTGATCCTCGGCTACAGAAGCTGGCCATTGGGACATGGAATGTCACCTCTCTGGTGGGGAAGGAGCCTGAGCTAGTGTGTGAGGTTGAGAGGTTCCGACTAGAAATAGTCGGACTCACCTCAACGCATGGCTCTGGCTCTGGAACCAGTTTCCTTGAGAGGGGTTGGACACTCTTCCACTCTGGAGTTGCCCCTGGTGAGAGGCGCCGAGCAGGAGTGGGCATACTGGTTGCCCCCCATCTTGGTGCCTGTACGTTGGGGTTCACCCCGGTGAACGAGAGGGTAGCCTCCCTTCGCCTACGTGTGGGGGGACGGGCTCTGACTGTTGTTTGTGCCTATGCACCAAACGGCAGCTCAGACTACCCACCCTTTTTGGAGTCCTTGGAGGGGGTATTGGAGAGTGCGCCTCCTGGGGACTCCCTTGTTCTACTGGGGGACTTCAACGCTCACGTGGGCAATGACAGTGAGACCTGGAGGGGTGTGGTTGGGAGGAACGGCCCCCCTGATCTGAACCAGAGTGGTGTTCTGTTGTTGGACTTCTGTGCTCGTCATGGATTGTCCATAACGAACACCATGTTTAAGCATAAGGGTGTCCATATGTGCTCTTGGCACCAGGACACCCTAGGTCGCAGTTCGATGATCGACTTTGTTGTCGTCTCATCTGATCTGCGGCCGCATGTCTTGGACACTCGGGTGAGGAGAGGGGCGGAGCTGTCAACTGACCACTACCTGGTGGTGATTTCCTTGAATGAATTGTTAAAATTGAATAATTTTCCTTTGATATTATTTCTATGTTACTTGACCTGCCATTGTGTATCTGTTCTTCTCAAAACCAGCCGGTCGAAGCAGATGGCCACGTGTCCTGAGCCTGGTTCTGCTAAAAGTTTCTTCCTCATGAGGGAGTTTTTCCTTTCCACTGTCACCTTCATGCTTGCTCAAGATGAGAGTTCTGCGATGGAGTTAAACTCAAGGCAGTCGGCTCCTCAGATATATATATATATATATATATTTTTTTTTTTTATTATTATTTTTTCTGTTCAGTGCCCTGAGATGACTTCTGTTGTGACTTGGCACTATATAAATAGGCTGAATTGAATTTTTTTGGAACAAGCACTATTTTTTTTAATTTACTATCAAAATACAAATAAAAGGCCGTAATGGAATTGAAAACTTTTCTCTTCTTTTTTTTTTTCTGTAAAGACTCAAAACTAGAATGCTATAAAAGTCATAAGAGGCATTACACATTGAGTGTAGTCTGCACGTTTTACTTCCTGTCTTGTCGGTTTTTATTAAATTAAGAGCAACACAAAAGGTTTATCAGACACTAGAGTGTAATTCATTGATGCTTTTAAAGAAAAGAACGAGCCGAAAAAATGTAAAATTTTAAAGCAGACTTGTGCAAAGGAAGCAACATTCTGAATTAGGTTTTCACATCTGCAGGGGGGTCAACATAGGGGCATTTATTTTAATTTGTTGCAGCTATTAAATATTCATATGCAAAGTCCAGCTTTTGTGTTTGGCGCCCTTTGTTTGATTTTACAAAAGCAAGTCTTAAAATGTGTCTCATAATAGGACTGGTCACTCAAACATTGTTATAGTAAAAGTTAACATGAGGAGAAAATGTTACCTGTTGGGCAATTTGGCATCAGTAAACCAGCTTTTTGTTAAAAGTGTGGAAACTCTTTAGCCTGTCTTGTTCTGACAATAATCCATCATGCAAACAAGACATCTCATGCAAACTTGAGCATCTGGCAGATGTGGAACTTAGTTGAGCTCATAACTGCTGAAAAACATTCAATTACTTTATTCCCCAAAGTTAGAATATTACATTTAAAGCTATGATTCAGTTAGCTTCCTTTTATTGACTGAAGCAGGGTGGCAGAAACTGTCTCTGCAAAATCGAAAATCCACGTCCACCTAAAACTAATAAACTTTAAATTGACCGGAAAAAAAAGTTGAAATGACAAAATTCTATTCCCGCACTTAATCCCATCTCCATGGCCAAACTAACCCAAGCATCCAAGCTCATCAGAAATTAAAGAAGTACTGTATCAGACTCTTCCTTTGACAGACAAAACGGTGCAGAAAAACCAGTTAACCGTGAAGATGGCGCCTCTGAGGGCTGCTGATGAAGCGTTTCAGAACGCCGGCGTATCTGCCAGAGAATCACAGAGTGGAAAAGCTGCCTGAAGACTTCTGCTCCTCTGAGACGCAACGCAGCGCCACACGCATGACAACCGAGCAGACGCCATGCTGAACAGGAAGTCGGCCTGCTTTCTGTCTGCACAGCTGTGTGACGGCGTCTGCATGCACGCACACGTCGTTTGAGCTGTGCACGAAAGCTCCGTTTTCTTCTTAAAACCGCATTTCACACATAAAACAGCTGCGTTTAATTTACTGAATGGATAAACTGCCACAAGTAACATTTGTTGGCTTTTCCTGCAAACTTGCACACATTTAGAAGAGTCCAGTCAAACGGCCAAATGCAAGATTTGTCTCTTGCCGCAGCAGCAGCCGGTCTAGGTTTTTAATAATGACACCATAAGAACAGTACAGGTAGTCCTCGACTTACGGCAATCCGACTTTACGAACGCATCATATTAATAAAAATATGAAAAAAAATTTTTTTAATGTGTTTAAATGTTCTTGATTTCATGTGTACAGCACTTTGTTAAATAAAGTATCAATATTTGTTTTTTTGTTTTTTTTTTAAGCCTATTTGCGCAGTTTCCAACAGTTTCCGACAGTTTTTGGCACTGCCGCCGAGTCCGCCATTTTGCGGTTAGCTTCGGTTAGCTCCGGCTAAGACAGCCGGCTTTGGAGGACTGTGTGTCCGATAAGAGGTTGCCTCATACGGATAAATGAGCTGAAAAGGCTCTGTGAACTCTGTGGACGTCTCAGGCACGGAGCAGCAGCCGCCTATCGCTAACCCTGGACACCGAGCTATGTTTTCGGCAGTGTCCGCCATTTTGCGGTTAGCTTCGGTTAGCTCCGGCCGGCTTTGGACGGACCATGTCCGATCAGAGCTGGGAGCTGAACGGCGGTTTTGCGGAGGGACGGATGGACGAAGGAAAACCACGCTGTCAACCGCGTGAAGCAGCAGACGGCGAGCTGCACCGGAGGAGCAACGAGCTAACATGCTAACGGGCGCAGCTATTGGCGGGGCTAACATTAGCTAACGTGGCGCAGCCTTTTTGGATGGACGCCACAGAGAAACGGCTCCCAGTAAGTTATTCACTCTTTTTCCTTTCATGATGGCTCCAAATGTATGGAGTTAACATGCTAACAGTCCTTCCTGTAAACAGTTTGTACGGTGGCCGAGGGGTGCAAACGCGTTCGAAAACTTGAAACGCGCATCAAAATGAAAACAGCGCGCTGTAAAAAGTGAACAGCGTTCCAAAACTTGAAACGCGCATCAAAATGAAAACAGCGCGCTGTAAAAAGTGAACAGCGTTCCAAAAGATGAAACGCGTTGT
>JBBPBX010101999.1:0-12104 GCA_038048925.1 Garcialebias charrua
TTGAGTGGCAATAATCCTGGAGCGTACCATGTGAGCATCCTCTGTGTCAGGCTGAGGAGGGCTTGGGATCTTATCCCCCTTTCCCAGTCAATTTAAGGACACTGTGGTTTTGTCATCTGGTTACACCAGGACGTGCTGTCCCACAATCAGACCTTTATCAAGGAAGTATCTTGCTGACAGGAATACGACCAACAACTCCAGGAAGTTGATATACAATCTACTTCCTGATCATTCCAGAGGCCTTGGGCATTCTGATTTCTGCAGACTGCCTCCTCATCCTGTTTCCAAGGTGTCCGTTGTGATGATCACACGGGATGACACCTTACCTTACGGGACCCCTTCCGTGAACACGGACAGGTCCCCCCAAGGTTCCGGGGCCCTCAGGCACTTTAAGATTATTCTAATTTTTTTCTGCTCACCCAGACGGGGACAGGTTGTTTTTATTGGTTTAGCCATATATGCCGGACCCGCGTCTTCAAAAATGCGTTTGGCACACAGAGTATGGCTTCCTCCAAGAGGCCTAAAAAGACGTTGGCACGCTTACAAGGGAATCCGTTGATTCAGTTTAAACTTTTGCCAGGCAACGGCAAATCGAGGAAACACGTTCCTCTGAGAGCCATGCCTTGTACCGGATGGTGTAGACCTGCACTCCCAGAAATACGGTAATCCGTGATGGGGTCAGGTCACTCCTTTTGTGGGTTTATGAAAAATCCGAGAGACTCCAGGTGAGAGATCACCCAGGAGTGTGACTGGGCCTGCTCCCGACCAAAGACCAGGAGGTCATCCAGGTAGTTCATAATCCTGACTCCTTGATTCCTAAGAGGGGTCAGGGTTGCATCCAGACATTTAGTAAATGTATGAGGAGCAGTCTTCAAACTGAAGGGTAAGACTTTGTATTTATAAGCTTTACCTTTGAAGGCAAAACCGGAAGAATTTCCTGTGCCTCCTCCAGACGCCCACATGGAAGCAGGCGTCTCTCAAATCCACTGTACCTGCGTAGTCTCCAGGTCTCACGGACCGGGGGACCTGCCGCAGTGTCAACATTTTGAAATTGAAAAATTCTTGTTTTCTTGCCCAGAGTCCTGAGATCCAGGGCCGGTCTCAGATATTCATCTCCTTATGGGCACCAGGAAGAACTTGAGCTCGCAACGCATCCCCTGGGAGGGATGTCTAGCGGTTGTTTACTTCATTTGAGTGCGGAAGGGGTGGCCTTCGACCCCTCCCGCGTACTCTGGAGCAGGCTGGTCTGCCCAGAAGAAGGCATCGTGAGATCTGACTGTCTCAGGCCAAACTCATGTGTCCCATTGCGGTTCGTAGTTTGACCTAGTAGGTTGTGTTTCACCAAGTGGTGAGTTAAGAGCCAGGGCAGTCTGTGCTCTGGAACTTTCATTCTGTATATGCATGAAACAGTGTTTGTTTTTCATTACTCATACAGTAGACGAGTTATTGTTTAGTGCGCACACACATACCACCAGCTCCTTGTAGCATTTTACAAGTGAAGTCTGAGCTCAAAAGGTCAGGTTCCCATACTGCGTGAGCGGGTAAACCTGAGGCCCTGTTCCCATTTTGGGACCAGGACACATTCAGTAGTCTGAGGTTTTATTGTCGTGTGTGGATGACAATTACAGTAGACTAGTTATTGTTTAGGGCGCACACACGTACCACCAGCTCCTTGTAGCATTTTACAAGTGAAGTCTGGGCTCAAAAGGCCAGGTTCCCGTACTGCGTGAGCGGGCAAACCTGGGGGCCTGTTCCCATTTTGGGACCAGGACACATTCAGTAGTCTGAGATTGTGTTGTCGTGTGTGGACGGCGATTTCTCTTTTTTACACAAGGGTCTGAGTGTTCTTGTGTGTTTAAACGTTCCGAACCAGCTAGTCTGTGTTCCTTTAAAACACAGAAACTGGTGGTAGAAATTCGGCATTTTCTCTCCTTCTGTGAGTGAGAGCGCCTGTAATGGTGCAGGGGCATCTCCTTTCCTCTTCTTTTGCTGGTGGCCCCTTGCAGCTCCTATAGCTTTCTGCCTGGTGGGCCTGCGATACCAAGGCCACTTGTCCTTGTCCATCCCGCCAGGGCCCCTCGGGCCCTGAGATGGTTTAATGTCAGAGAGTCATCCATAGCCTCATGGGTGGATAAGCTCTCAGCATCATCGATTTTGCAAGGAAAAACTACCAGGTAGCGCAGCTGAACAGGTAGCTGAAAATCCTCCTCCTGGACTGTGCTGGACAGAGAGTCTCCTTGTTAGACGGGGCTAAAGGTGGAAGTACTTGTGAACCCGCTAGCAGTGCTAAGACGGGCCCTCGAGCAGCGCAACATCGGTAAAATAACACTTAGTTATGCGATGAATTCTACCGTCGATTCGTAGGATAGCGGAAAAGGCAAAATATGAGAAGGTTAGCTAGCAAGCTAGTCCAAGCATTTTCACATACCTCACGATTGAGTCCTTCGATGTCCGCTCGTAGCCGCGCTAATCGTGTTAGCAACGCCGTCTTCTGCCGCGTGTTTTCGTGGGTGCCTTTGGTTAGCCACGCTAACTGTGGGAGCTAGCCAGATAGCATCGGAGTTATTCTGTTTCCACTCTCCTTTCTCCGGGGTCATCCGCGAGAAAAGCTTCGAGTGTCCTTGTGTGTAGCATCCCAGAGCAGAGCGGACAGGCCTCGTGGGTGTCCGTTGCTGAAAGAAGAGGAGGGGGTATCCAGATCCGCTGAAGCAGGTTCGGGAGCCGGAGCTCACGGCCTGCCAGAGTTCCTCGTCCGAGGACGTCCTCTCGCCGAGCTGCTCTGGGATGCTAGCCTGTTAGCTTCATTAGCTTAGCAGGCATGCCTCGCAGTTAGCGTTCGCTAACCGAGCAGTAGAAAAGCAGAAGAGAAAAAAGGCACGGGAGCTGGGGCTCGTTGCCTGCTGGTCTTCTTTGACTTTTGGGTTTTCGCATTACCTTCTCGGGAGCCGTAGCTGAGAAGAGTTAAGCCCGTTAGCAGTGCTAACGTCGTCCAGAGACGTCTCCTTCCTCGTGTCGCTCTCGCCGGCTAGCCTGATAGTTGTTAGCAGGGTAGCGGTGTCGCGCAGTCCACGCCCTCGAGCGAAGCGTTCTGTGTAGAGAGGAGAAGAAAACTTTGGGGTGAAGAAAAATGTGCCGGGCCAGCCTTGGCCAGCCCAGCAGTCCGCAGTAGAAGATTCTCTGTATGCTCTGTGTAGGGAGCGAGCTCACCTCTAGTCGAGCGATGAAGTTACAGAGAAGATCCGAGAAGAGTGTTTCAGGTATTTGCGAGGTGAAGGGCAAAAAGAGAAAGATGGACGGGCGTCAGCCGCTTAAATGTCCAGAGGGCGGGGCCTCTGGCGCGACGCTGACGCCCTTGCCATAAAGGCGTGAGTGTATGACTTCAGGTCACCGCGCGGAGGCGCTGAATCCCATAGCAACTATGTTGCACTGAGAGACTGACTGAAAGGGAACATAACAATTATCCACAAAAAAAGCATAAGGCAAACACACCCAGCCTCCATCTGTGTAGTGGGCATGACCGTGTCCACTTTGATACACCTGTGTATTTTTGAGCTGTTCCAGAGATGACCTTTACTGACCTCTCAGTAAAGCAAGACATTTACCACAAATTATTCCATTAGTTGTAATCTGAGAATATAGTCACCAAAAGAGACTATTTCTATCTTTGATTTTATTCTAATGTAATCAAAAGAATAACTTTTGTCATTTTCATGATATATGTTATATGCTGTTATTCTTTTAATATGGAGTATTACTGTGTTACTTGACCAAATGAAAGTGTCTACTCAAAATATCTATGACAAAGTTGAATGAGGTGTCAGATTGACTTGCTCAGGAGTTGTTTTTGTTGAGTTCAGCTAAAATTCTCGTTAGCGTCGAGATGTCTCCTCTCTTTCAGACACTTTTCCAAAACATTCCTCTTTGTTATCTAAGCAGACTTGCTGTCAACCTTGAGTTTCCACTTCACGTTTTCACACTCCTCTTGGCCCACGGACCAATGAGGAAAGTGTGTTCTAATCTCAACATTTTTGAGTAAAAGCGTTTGTTTGCATGAACGCTTCAGAGTCTACTGGGAACTTCAAAGAGATGTGAACTTTCCCAAAGAGCTGGGGTACGTTTGGTCAAGAGCTAACGACCTTCGTCTTCAGCTAAGGACTGATAACCTGCTGTTATGAGTCCACTTCGAATGAGCGTAAGCTCAAAACTTTGTTATTCCTTCCTGGAATAAGTTATCTTGAGCCAAAAAACCACGACTGCCACGGCTTCTGCCGACGAAAGCAAGTATCACCGACACCGACAAGGTAAACACGTGTGGAGTCCAGCTTGGACTTGCGGGACCGACGACTCGTCAGTCCAAGGCTGATCACAGCTCTTTACCAGAACCAAGGCGGACGTCTTAAGGTAAAGGAGCAGCTGTTTGCTTACTGGAGGTGTGATGATATCTTAGCTGGACGCGTATGGAAGAGTGTCATCTGGTTTCATAAATGCAAGATAAACTTCCTCTCTTAACCTCCTAATTCTTCTTAAATCTTTCCTCCTATTCTTCTCCCCTCAATTCTAAGCTGGAAACTATTTAAGTTAAAGAGCCCTCAGACTAAATATGTTTAACATCCAGTATTGAAGTCTGTTGTGTTAAATTTAACTGTGCTGACGTGTTAAATTGAAAGAAAGTGAAATCATGTCAATCAAGTGTAATGGTGTTAATTTAGTTGATTTATTTTAAATAAATGGTAGTGTCTTTGACATATCAACTAAGTTAACGTCTCTTGTCACTTAATGGCTTTATTTATTTATCCATCATAAAGATCACAGAAATATTGGGTAAACTGAAAAAGAAAGAATCCGTGAAATTACTATTCAATCTGAATAAGTAAATTAATTAAGGTAAAGAGGTCAGTATTAATATTGACCTCCTCATAATCCTTTACATCTGGTGGCCCGTACGAGTTTTCTGAAAGATTATTCATAAATCTGTGGTCTCTCATGAACTTGAAACGTTATGTTGGCATGATTATTTCAAATTTTTGGACTCTGAAGGTGATAATTTTTGGCTGAGGTGTTCAAGACAGGCAGATTCTGCATGTTTTTATCATTTGAAGCTGAGAGATTGTTATTGTTTCAACTCTGTTACACGCTGTTGGAAGCTTTTAAGTGAGGTTTTGTCAGCCCTTGGTCTGTGGGGGTTCTGGTTCGGTCCAGTTCACACAGACTCCTGTACAAAGCTTTGTTTGACCGCCGAGTCAAAAGCCTGAAGAGCTATTATTAACATCAAAAAGATTGCTGTGCTGGTATTTTACATGTTAGAGCAGGTCAAAGAAGCATATTACTGTTAGAACGTTGTCGGATAGTGGTTCTGAAACCCGAGTTCTGCTCCTTTAAAGTGGACGGAACCGACCTGAACGCGGCTCCGAGGGAGTCCGTGTCGTGTTACAGTTGACGTGCTGGTTACTGAGCGTAGCTAAGTTGTGCCTGTTTTAAATGTGAATGCCATGTTTCAGAGTTTTGGGGAGTTAATTTGAAGCGTTTGAGTTGTTTAAGAGTCTATAAAGTTGCGCTCTGCTGTGCTAAGCTAACGTTAAAGCGACGTGTCGTTTGTTTATGAGCTGTGATTGGATAAAAAGAGAGTCGTGATCTGTCAATCACGTCTCGTATCTGTAAAGCGCTGATTCGCTGAAGTGGGGACGCACGCCGATGCGGCCAGCCCACTTTTGTCGTCATTTCCAGGTGCACTTTGGGTGACAAGCAGTCACACTCACAGGACAGACGGAGATTTCACTGAAAGTTTAAAAACTCATTTGAAGCCATCTAAACTGTCTAACAACATAAATTTGTCTCTGACAAGAACGTGGTTCGAGCGATTATCACGGACACACTAGAAACTAACTCTAAAAGGTTGTTTTTAGTTTATATACTGAATAGAAAAATCAGTCTCCTCGTGATAACATTAAGACTTGAAGCTGCCCCCTGTTGGTTAGAAGACGTTAACAGATGAGTTTGAATGATTGGCCGAAACCTTTAAGGTTTCTGTGTGACTTTGAAAAAAGGGGGGAGGCTATGAAAGCTTACCTGCCAATCACACTGGAAGGGGTCCTCACGCATGAAGCACTCCTGGATGGCGGAGCCGACATTACCATTATGTCAGCCAAACTGTTCGAGGAACTACGGACCGCCGCTATCGGTGTTCACAGGCAAATACCCCTTGTAAAAAGTGCTATAGAACTGCAGGGTCTCGCAGAGACGAGAACAACCCTAACAGCTATAGCTATGGTTCACATGCAGATTGGCAAAATGACATTATACCACCCGGTACATGTGTCTACACTCGATTCATTCCCATTTCTAGTTGGCCAAGACTTTATAAACCGCTTTGATGCAATTATAGACTATGGCCGACAGAAAATGTGGAGCACAGTGAGAAAGCCTCTGCCAATAAAAGTGCCTCCTAGTTGTGATACAGACTGCCTAACCGCAGGTACCGCAAAGGACACACGGGACACCTCATCTGAGGACAAGAGCCCGGTAAGTGAACCTACAAAAACAGGTGAGGCAGAAGAGGCCCAACAAGAAAGCCTCCTCTGCGAGCTGAAACAATCAGCACTCACTGAACACTACCTACAACAGGTAGTAAAAGGTGTCGAGATCCAGGGATCCCACACCGAAGATGCTGTACTGTCTCCTTGGACAGATAATTCAGCAATCAGCCAAGCTCTTTATGAAACCTTGGTTAAAAAACATATGGGTCTAGAACTAACGAAGAAAGCTTTACGCTTTCATCTCGATCCCAACAGTGAGCGGGTAATGACCGCAAATGGAGTCATTCGCCTGAACATGAACTGGAACAAACGAGAACTGGTCCACCCGTTCCTCGTGGTCCGAAACTTACCACATGCATCCTATATAGGCTCTGACATTTTGGTAAGATTGGGTGTCCGAGTGGACATTGTCGACAATGTACTGTGGTCGCTGGAAACAGACAAAATGGATTCTCCTATGCTGAGCACAGAAAATCTCAAAGCTGGACAGACCATACCAGAAGTCTGCGAGGTTGCTTGCAACCAATCCATCACAGTACTACCTCAGGCAATGAACCAGATGGTGGAAGTTCACATCATAGCTAATCAAGCTATTGGCCAAAAGCAGGCATACTTTCAACTATCTCCTAAGTTTTACAACTTAGGACTGTCCATTGAGGCCACGAGACAAGTGAGCCTCGACTGCAGAACCACATCTGTTGCTGTGTGTAACACAGGCACGGAAGCGGTACTGATCAAGAAATACACAAAAATAGGATGGTTGATCTCCACTGATTTCCATGATTTTGAGCTGAGCATTACATTTCTGGGAGGACTCCCAGAATACCTGATCCCACATGAATACACGGGGCAAGTCTTGTTCACAAAGCCAAAACAGGCCATAGCTCTCGTCTCAGTCAATGAGGTCGACCAAGACACAGTCTATGGGGTCGGTCTAAACCGAGACATCAGCCTAAGCTCTCATACCTATAGTGTCCTGCCTATTAACAGGGTAAATGACACAGAAAGGGATTCATTGGAGCTCCCCAAAGAACAAGAACCCCTCTCAATTTCTTCTCAGATCGAACAGGTGGTCGCCCAAGCCGACGCCCTGAAAACTGATGGAGAAAGGGACAGACTACGTCAAGTTCTCTTAAAGTTTGAGAAATCATTTTCAACCGACTCAATGGATTGTGGGTTGACCACGCTCCACTCAGTGAGCATCCCAACCCCGCCCGAAGCTCCACCCACATTTGTCAGACAGTACAAGATTCCTCTGGCAGCACATCAACCTATCAGGGAAATCCTTGATAACCTTCTAAAGAATGGTATCATCAGATACTGTAACAGCACTTACTCTGCGCCTTTGTGGCCAGTGTTAAAACCAAATGGAAAGTGGAGACTCACAATTGATTACAGAAAGCTAAACAAACAAGTCCCCTTATCACGGTGGCCAATGACCCAGCTCCAACAAGAACTGCCCAAGGTCACCAATGGTAAGTACTTCTCGACCCTCGACGTCGCCTCTGGTTTTTGGACCATCCCTGTGCGCGCCGAGGACCAATACAAACTAGCTTTCACCTTTGGTGGCCGACAATACACTTTTACCAGGTGTCCCTTTGGCTACGCTAACTCACCTGCGGAGTTCAACATCTTCTTGAACAAAGCATGTCCAGACGCCCATGAGCGTGGGACACTGATTTACGTGGACGATGTCCTTCTGAGGCAGCCAACACTGGACTCACATTTGGCTGAGATCGACCACGTTCTGAATCAGCTGACAACTGCTGGTGCTAAAATATCACTGTCTAAATGCCAGTGGTGCAGAACCAAGGTGGACTACGTTGGCCTACTCGTAGGTCCAGACGGAGTACAACCACAGTTGACTCGCACCCAAGGCCTTGACAATCTCAAAGTCCCCACCAATCTCAAAGAACTACAAAGTTTTCTTGGCGTGTGTAACTACTCGAACCAGTTCATAGAAAACTATGCAGACCTTGCAAAGCCACTGACTGAACTCCTAAAGAAAGACGTTCCATTTGTCTGGACTGACAAACAGCAGCAGGCAATGGACGCTCTCATAAACAGGATCAAGTCAGCCCCATGTTTAGTCTACCCAGACTACAACAAAGAGTTTTACTTGGAAGTGGGCTTCTCAGCTCATTGTATAAGTGCAGGTCTGTACCAGATACACGACAGAGACAAGCGTGTGGTGGCCTACGCCAGCAAGACGATGGCAGGCCCCGAGTTGAGATTCTCAGACTGTGAGAAAGCTCTACTGACCACAGTGTGGGCAGTAAAACATTTCTCCAGCTACATTGGTGGACAGAAAATAATTGTGGAAACACAACACCAGCCAGTGACCTTTCTTAACAGTGAACGCATCAGAGATGGTGTGGTAACAAACTCACGTGTTGCAACGTGGCTCATGGCGCTTCAAAGTTTTAACCTAGACATACGTTATGGTCAAAACAAGAAGTCACATCTGGGGACGGACTTGGCAATCTGCCAAAAGTGTACACAAGATGTACCAGCCACCCAGCCGCCGGTTGAGGTGAAACCCCCAGTAACTGAAGACCCGAATCACCACTTCTTCGATGACAATATCTGCAAAGATATGACAACATTGTACGTGGATGGATCTTCATTCCTCCGCGACAAAATCTGCAGAGCAGGTGTTGGAGGGGTTCTCCTCCATGACCAAGAGCAGATAACTTTCAGCTACAAATTAGGCTCTCAGACTTCTCAGTACGCTGAGATTGCAGGAATCCTAATAGCTCTCCAGATGGTAGTAGAACACTCCATCAAGACGCTAGTCATCTGCACTGACTCTAACTATGCTCGTTTAAGTTTCGCTTGTCACCTCGCTGTGTGGAAACAGAATGGTTTCCTAACAAGCGACAGGAAAGTGGTCAAACACAAAGAGCTTTTCATAGCGTGTGATCACTTGGTGACATCACACGACTTACAGATCTACTGGAAGAAAGTTCCAGGACATTCTAGAGTCCCAGGCGATGACAAGCACTACAATGACATTGCAGATTCCTTAGCCAAAGAAGGAGCCGACGAAGGTCCTTTATGGTCCTTCGACCCTTCCTGGTTAATCAAGACTCTGTCAATACAACCTACAGTCAGGGTTATGGCAGTCACACGTGCACAGGCCGCAGCCAGACCTGCTGACGACGCAGTCTCTGTACGACCCGCACTGACTGACCCAGACATCATCCAACTACAGAAGTCGGATCCTGCTATCAACTCCATGATACTGTACCTGACTGATCCGGACAAAAATAGTCCGTCTAAAGACGACCTGGATTCCGATCCAGACCTTAAGGTCCTCTATCAGCTGCGCAAACAGCTAAAACTAATCAAGGGCATCTTAACTTTCGCTCATGGACCAACGTCCTCACCTGTGTTCGTGGTTCCCCATGACCAAAGGGGGGTGATGTTAGTTCATGCCCATGATCTCCCGTCCGCAGGACACAAAGGAGATAAAGCCACGCTGACGGCATTAAAACAAATTGCCTATTGGCCTGGAATGAAAAAGGATGTCAAGGACTACATTGAAGGGTGCGTGGTCTGTGGCCAGTTTCAGCCAACCAGACCACTTCACAGAGCACCACTGCAAAGCAGAGGCATTGCATTCCCATGGTCTGACCTCCAGATCGACTGGGTTGGACCACTCACTAAGAGCTCTAGAGGAAATAAATATTTTCTCACGGTAACCTGTGCATTTACCAAATGGGTAGAATGCCTACCAGCTCCCAACGACACAGCACAAACCACTGCTATGTTGTTAATGAATCATATATTTTCAAGGTTTGGACTTCCCCTTCGGGTGAACTCAGACCAAGGTACACACTTCACAGGTGAAGTGATGAAAGAACTGTGGAAGACGCTAGGCGTCAAGGCTAACTTTCATGTCGGCTACCACCCACAGGCTTCAGGCCAAGTTGAGAGAGCAAACAGAACTGTGGTGAGTATTTTGAAGAAATACGTGGCTGCAAACCACAAGGACTGGGACGTGAAACTCCCTCTGGTCCTCATGGCCATAAGAGCCACTCCACACACATCAACTGGCATCTCTCCCTTCGAGATGATGACCGGTCGACAAATGACTCTCCCTCTACACCTGTTGTACCAACCAGGCGACGCCGCCATGGCGACAGCCTACACTACACAACAATACATGAAAGATTTGAATGTACACCTCAGAAACACTTTTGCTTTCGCCCAGAAAAACCTGGAAAAATCCGCTGAAGGACGTAAGGCGTACTATGACCAAAAGGCCTCTCACAATGAACTCCAAGTGGGAGACAGAGTCTGGTAATAATAATAATAATAATAATAATAATGAATTCAATTTATAATGCACTTTTCATTAATAAAAATCTCAAAGTGCTACAATGTGTAACAAGGTAAAGGTAAAAAATAAAACAAGTGATAAAATCAAATAAAATCTATAATAATATCGACTAAGATCAAAGATAAAATCATGTAGATTTAGGCTTGCTTAAAAAATAAATAAAATAAAACAAGTGATAAAATCAAGTAAAATCAATAAAGATAACAGCTAAGATCAAAGATAAAATCATGTGAAAGCAGAATAGGCTTGCTTAAAAAGAAAAGTCTTAATGCCGATTTTAAAGTCAACCAGTGACTGTGGAGCTCTCAGGTCGTCAGGGAGGGAGTTCCACAGGCGGGGGGCAGCCACACAGAATGCTGGTACTATACGTTCGCCCCAGCAACCGGGAAAGGAGGGTCCGAGACCGGAACTCTCGCCCGCAAACTAATGCCCAGGTGGACTGGACCTCATCTGATAACAGACAAAGTGTCCTCAGTCGTCTACGAAATCAAAATCAGCAAAGGCCGCAAAGAGCCAATTGCTAAATGGGTACATCGAAATCAGATCAAACCTTACAAGGCGTTCAATGACTCCACAAAAGACAAAGATCTCACAAACACACCGACTTCATGGGATAATAAGGTCGTACAAACACAAGTTAGTAAATAAACTAATCAGGTTTAAACTACCGTATTTTCCACCCTATAAGTCGCATTGTCCAATTTGAACTTAGAAACGCTAAGCCTAAAACCCACAACAAAAACTAACCTTAACAACCGTTTAAATCCACGAGATTTAATTTGACCTCGGTCATAAAGTTGAGACCTGTTTTCTTGTGTGTTGCACTTTGGAATCTGACGACAAGAGTGTGTCGAAGCAGTGAAACGTTGTTTCCTTGTTGTTTAGTCATTACTGTTGTCATTAGTTGAGATATTGTTTTGGTTCTGAACACTCCCAGCCAAAAAGGTTTTGTATTAACATTGGTTAATGAATGATATGGATTTAACTATGCCAACATTCTCAGTCGTCCAGGACATGATGAAATCAAAAAAGGCGTTCAATACTGGATCAACTGGACTTTATTTGTTGCAGAAAACGTTTCAACTTCTGTCCAGAAGAATTGAAAAAGACTTCTGGACAGAAGTCGAAACGTTTTCTGCAACAAATAAAGTCCAGTTGATCCAGTATTGAACGCCTTTTTTGATTTGATATGGATTTAACTATGCCAACATGCAGTTCATTTTGTT
>JBBPBX010102002.1:0-12104 GCA_038048925.1 Garcialebias charrua
AGAGTCAGAGAGTCAGAGTCAGAGAGAATTTATTGTCATTTGCACCGCATGTAGTACATGTGTTGAAAACGAGATTATGTACACAGGGTCCCAGTTACATCCAACAACAAATGCAAGAGAAATACAATAATAACATCTAGGATTAACTAAGAGAGACATCACATCAGCTAGTAATACACTAAGCCCTAATGTAGTAGAAAAACATCATTATAAACAGCAGCACGAACATGAGCAGATGGTCACAGATGAACGCAGCAACAAGAAACAGATCAGTACAGTATCAGTATGATGTGACATTTTGCAGTGTTTATTCTTATTATTTATTTATTCATGAGTCTGACAGCCTCAGGGTAGAAGCTGTTTCTCAGTCTAGTGGTTCTACATTTGATGCTCCTCAACCTCCGTCCCGAGGGGAGTGGTGCAAAGAGTGAGTGTGCTGGGTGAGTGAGGTCTTTCATGATGCAGGTGGCTCTTTTTCTGCATCTGGAGGTGTAAATGTCTGTGATGGTGGGGAGACTGACTCCCACAGACTTCTGTGCAGCCTTCACCACTCTCTGCAGAGCTTTTCTCTCTGCAACTGTGCAGCCTCCATGCCACACGTTGATGCTGGAGCACAGGACGCTCTCCACTGCACACCTGTAGAACGAGGTGAGGACTGGGCTTCTCAGACCGGCTCGTCTCAGCCGTCTGAGGAAGTAGAGTCTCTGATGACCTTTCTTGATCAGGCTGGTGGTGTTATTGCTCCAGCTGAGGTTATCATTCAAGTGTACACCCAGGTATTTGTAGCTGGAGACCACCTCCACCGCAGATCCACCTATATACAGTGGGGTGTGGGTGTGTTTGTTCCTTCTGAAGTCCACAATCATCTCCTTCGTCTTCTTCACATTCATGTGAAGGTTGTTCTCTTTGCACCAGCTCTCCAGATGTTCCACCTCCTGTCTGTAGCTGGATTCATCATTATCTGTGATGCATCCCACCACAGCTGTATCATCTGCAAACTTAACAATATGACAGCCTGGATGTGTGGCTATACAATCATATGTGAGCAGAGTGAACAGAAGAGGGCTCAGCACACATCCCTGAGGAGAGCCAGTGCTGAGGGTGATGGTGGAGGAGGAGAAGTTGTGGATCTTCACGGACTGTGGTCTGTCTGTTAAGAAGTCTAAGACCCAGTTACAAATAGAGGGGCTTAGTCCAAGTGTGGATAGTTTGTCTATCAGAGTTTGGGGGATCATGGTGTTGAAGGCAGATGTGAAGTCCACAAAGAGCAGACGCACGTATGAGTCCTTCTGATCCAGGTGGGTGAGAGCAGTGTGGACCACGGAGGAGATGGCGTCCTCTGTTGATCGGTTCTCACGATATGCATATTGATGAGGGTCCTCGTTGATGTTGACGGCTGTCTTGATGTGGGACATGACCAGTTTCTCAAAACATTTAGCGACTATCGGGGTGAGGGCCACCGGTCTATAGTCATTCAGACCAGTCACTGTGGAGCTTTTTGGGACTGGGATGATGGTGGCGGTCTTCAGGCAGGTGGGAACTGACTCCAGTGCAAGTGAGGTGGTGAAGATGTCAGCCAGCACCTCACAGAGCTGGTCCGCACATTCCTTCAGAACTTTCCCTGGGATGTTGTCTGGACCCGTAGCTTTATGAGGGTTGATCCTTCTGAGACTGCCTCTCACTTCTGCTGCGG
Organism: Garcialebias charrua; assembly: GCA_038048925.1. Classification (NCBI taxonomy): domain Eukaryota; kingdom Metazoa; phylum Chordata; class Actinopteri; order Cyprinodontiformes; family Rivulidae; genus Garcialebias; species Garcialebias charrua. Next base: position 1,694 of record JBBPBX010102002.1, read on the forward strand.
TCACTTTGAGGTGCTCCTCGTCTGGTGATGAGGTGAGTCTGGTGCTAGTTGGTCTGTTTGGATCATCAAAACGTGCATAAAACTTATTGAGGGCATCAGGCAGGGATGGGTCCCTGGGGCATTGTTTGCTTTTGCCCTTGTAGTCTGTTAAGCATTTGATGCCCTGCCACATGCTCCTTGGATCATGTGAGGTGAACTGTCCCTCGATCCTCTGTGCATACGCGGCTTTGGCCTTCTTTATGCCATCATCCAGTTCTCTCCTGCACTTTCTCAACTCCTCAGTATCTTTAGACTTGAATGCAGTGTCCCTGGCTGCCAGCAGGGTGCGGACATCTTTATTTAGCCAGGGTTTTTGATTGGGGTAAAATTTAACACACTTTCTTATGGATACATTTTCAGCACATGTACTGATGTAACCCAGGACAGAGGAAGCATAAAGCTCCAGGTCAATTGAATTTCCATTCGTAGCTGCCTCTTTGAAGACAGACCAGTTTGTGTTTTCAAAGCAGTCCCTCAGCATGGGGGAACTATCTTGGCGCCACGATGTTATCACTCTTTGTTCTGGCATCGAACGTCTGAGTGGGGGGAGCTGTCTAGGGACCAATAGCAGGGAGCGATGGTCGGAAGCCCCGATCGGTGGGCGTGGCTTCGCCGTGTACGCCCCCTTCACATTCGTGTAGACCTGGTCTAATGTCTTATTTCCTCGTGTTTCTGTGAAAACGTGCTGATTGAAGGTTGGAAGGATGGCACGTAAATCCACGTGATTGAAGTCCCCGGAAACAATGAAAAACCCCTCAGGATATTTACACTGCAGCGAAGTGAGTAACTCATGAATTTCTTCCTGAGCGACTTTAGCATTAGCATCGGGTGCTATGTAAACATTGCTTATTATTATCGCTGAATAGTCGCGGGGGAGGTAATGTGGCCTACATCTTATTGTTAAAAGCTCCACAGCAGCTGAGCAGATCCTGCTGATAACGGCACAGTTCGTGCACCAGTCTTTGTTAACGTAAATACAGACACCCCCACCTCGCGTTTTCCCCGTAGTCTCGATGCTCCGGTCCGTTCTGAAAAATAGTTTATTATCCAACTCGTAAACAGAGTCAGGAGTGTCTTCATTGATCCATGTTTCCGTGAGACAAAGCACCGAACATCTCCTCATCTCCCCAGACGTTGTTACTCTCAGACGAAGCAGATCCATCTTGTTGTCGAGCGAACGCACGTTAGACAGAAATAAAGCCGGCATCGGGGGTTTACCGGTTTTAGCGTCTGCTCGTAGTCTCGTCATGATTCCTGCTCGACAGCCACGTTTTTTCCCTCGAGAGCACCTCTTTCTCTTCTTTCCTCCGCGCATCTGCTTCCAGAAAGATGATCTAAGCAGATCCAATCTTCCGAGTTCTGATTTGAGTTCGTTGCTGATTTCAGCTGTGCCTTGTGGTAAATCCGCTCCAATTCTCAACAGCTCAGTTCGGCTATAATTCACCCGCAAAAAACGCGCAGAGTCAGGTACAAAAACACTATTAAAACTACTAAAAACTGGGGATGTTCTGGAAGCCCATGAAGCTGCTACTGGTCTGAGCGCGGCCATCTTGGTTAAACCTGCTTCTTCCATCTCCGAAACATCTCCAGACTTCGCCCATCTCTGACTTTTCCTGATGCTGAGAAACTTGTCCATGCCTTTGTCTCCTCCAGGCTCGACTACTGCAACTCCCTGTTTATTGGTATCCCTGGCAAAAACATTCAGAAGCTTCAATATATTCAAAACAGTGCAGCTAGGATTCTGTTGAGAGTTCGCAAATTTGATCATATTACACCCATTCTCCATAACCTCCATTGGCTTCCTGTCACCTACAGAATTCAATATAAAACTGCTCTCATTACCCATCAATGCTTGCACGGAACTTCACCTGACTATCTAAAGGACATTCTTGCACCATATTCATCCACCCGGTCTCTACGATCACAGAACAGTAATTTACTTCATATTCCTCGGACCAAATTGAGGACCATGGGAGACCGAGCATTCTGTGTGGCTGCCCCCCGCCTGTGGAACTCCCTCCCTGACGACCTGAGAGCTCCACAGTCACTGGTTGACTTTAAAATCGGCATTAAGACTTTTCTTTTTAAGCAAGCCTATTCTGCTTTCACATGATTTTATCTTTGATCTTAGCTGTTATCTTTATTGATTTTACTTGATTTTATCACTTGTTTTATTTTATTTATTTTTTAAGCAAGCCTAAATCTACATGATTTTATCTTTGATCTTAGTCGATATTATTATAGATTTTATTTGATTTTATCACTTGTTTTATTTTTTACCTTTACCTTGTTACACATTGTAGCACTTTGAGATTTTTATTAATTAAAAGTGCATTATAAATTGAATTCATTATAATTATTATTATTAATATGTACCTGGCATTAAAGCCAGATTAAGCTAATATGTACCTGGCATTAAAGACAGATTAAGCTAATATGTACCTGGCATTAAAGCCAGATTAAGCTAAAATGTACCTGGCATTAAAGCCAGATTAAGATTGTATGTACCTGGCATTAAAACCAGATTAAGCTAATATGTACCTGGCATTAAAACCAGATTAAGCTAGTATGTACCTGGCATTAAAACCAGATTAAACTAGTATGTACCTGGCTTTAAACTGCATTCAATTAGGTTGGCTCATTTGGGCTGAAACTTGTTTAAGAAGATTTTATTTTCCTGAAGTTATGAATTAATACCCACAGATCATTCCTGTACCCAACGACTGATGTGTGGATGTGTGCAGACATGAAAACAAAACATTGAGTGATGTTTTCAGCAGGTTCCATGTTTAGGCTTTAAAGTTTGAAGCAGAGTGGCATGTTTGTAATAATCTTCAACCTGCAGCTCAGACGGAGCAGCTGACGTCTTCTTCACCTGTAGATGTTTGTAACTCTCTTTATGACATTTTTCCAGCTGCCATTCTGATGGCTCGGTCCTCCCCCCCATGGGTTACAGTGGACCGGCCTTTCCTCTTCCTCATCAGGCATCACCCAACAGGTACACCGTCAGCATCAGCAACATTTCAGACTCTGAGCTGCAGCAAGGGGCAGCATGTTGTTTGTGTTTACTGTTGTTTCAGAGGAAACATCTGTTTGTACATGGAACAGTTTTTCATTAGAAATCTGATGAATCTTCTCCCTGTCTGCAGGTACCATCCTGTTCATGGGTCAGATCAACAAGCCCTGAGGGACCCCCCAAACACCCACACCCACCCACACACCAGGCTGCAGATGTTTGTCCGATGTGAATGTATCCTCCTTTAGTTTTGTGTTAATCATTTTCTGCAGCCTCTAACATGATTTTCCACAAATATTTTTACAGATTGTTTTCCTACTGTTTTAAGTTTTGATACTTTTTATTTTATTTACTTTATTACATTTTTAATGACTAAAGTGAAATGTGTGATTTTCTAACTGGAGTCAAATGTTTTATTTATGGGGTCAGAGCTTGAGTCTAAATGTTTGTTTGCCGTCGTGTAACTCCAGATAAGTTAAAGATTTGACCCTCGGCTGCTGTTTTTGTTTTGCTGAGGAACTCTTCTGTTGCTTCACATTTGAAACACAAATAAATTGACATATTTATAACATCAGAGATATGATGCTCTTTATTAAAACATTTGTGCGTAAACGTTCATGTGACTTCTGTTTTGTAGTTTTTTCAGCTGCAGCTTGAACCAGTCAGATTTGATGAAACTGGTTAAAGAAACAGGGCTTGGTTTGTGAAAATCTGACACACAAACCGACTTAGCTGCAGTTTCTTAAAATATATATTTTAAAGTATGTGGAACATTTGTGTGATATCAATAAAAACTCAAGTTGAAGGTACATGCATATAAAGATGATGCAAAGCCTTTATTTTTTTAATAGCCTGCTATGCTTTTATTTTGTAGTAGCATTAGTTTTACATGTTTGAATTATGCTGGTGAAGATTCTCAGTCGTCCAGGACATGATAAAATCAAAAAGGCGTTTAATACAAGATCAACTGGACTTTTATTTGTTGCAGAAGACGTTTCGACCTCTATCCGGAGGGCTTTTTCAATTCACTGATGTTTGAATTGCTATTTTTATTTAACGTTGTAGTCTCTGCAGTGGGCTGTCAGTGGTGCAGTGGTTGGTGCTTTGCATATTTCAACTGTATCATTACAACAGCATGGTAGAGTCCAGGTGATGGACTGGTCCATGTGAACACGTGTGCATCATGACATGAAAACTTCAGCAGAGGACCCAGACTGTTTGACTGCTAGACCACATTCTCCAAAAACTTCCCCAACATCTGGTTTAATTAACCGAATGGTAAAGCAAAAACCCATTTTGCAGCAGGAAGTTTAAAGTTTTTAGTTCAAGGGTGATGATCAGGGTTTCAGTCTTGTTAGAATTTAACTGAAGGGAGTTGTTAGCTAGCCATGCTTTAATATGGGAAACATAGTTTACTAATTCAGCTAACTTGTGTAATTCTGAGTCATAGAAGGAGCAGTACAGTTGAATATCATCAGCATAGAGATGGTAAGACGCATTTCTGAAGCTACTGATAATCTTTTCAGGGGGGGGGGGAACAGAATAGGACCCAAGACTGAACCCTGAGGAACACCATACAGTAACGGAGTGGTCTTAGACTTTGTTATTCACAAACATTGAAAAGGTTCTGTTCAGATGAGAGGAAAACCATTTGACAGTTCCAGAAAATCCTAACTCGTGTTGCAGTCGATGTATCAGAATTTTGTGGTCGACCGTATCAAAAGCTGATGATCAATCCAATAAGATCAAAACACTGCTCTGACCAGAGTCTGCTGCCATCAGTATGTCATTAGAGACTTTTATTAAGGCATTTTCAGTGGAGTGCATCTTGCGGAAACCAGACTGAAACTTACCGGTATACAGATTACATGTATTACTTTGCTAGAAAGTATTCAACTGCCCAGCCAATAACTTCTCCAAAATGTTGGCAAGAAAAGGCAAGATATTGGCCTGTAGTTGCAGAGCTCATTGGGGTCGAAGTTGGGCTTTTTTAAGATCTGATTTGTTTGTTTAAAAAAAACGTGGAACTGACCCTGTTGAAAGAGAAATGTTAATTAATTCTGCCATATGGGGGCTGCTGACAATATTGGACACTTTTAAAAAACAGTGACGTGGTACAACATTAGCACACAGGAAGAAGGAAGACTAGTCAGAACTATAAGCAAGGTGTCTTGAAAGAAAATGTCTAGTCAAAATTAACTTGGATATACAAACCGGATTCCCAAAAAGTTGGGACACCAAACAAATTGTGAATAAAAACTGAATGCAATGATGTGGAGGTGCCAACACCTAATATTTTATTCAGAATAGAACACAAATCACAGATCAAAAGTTTAATCTGAGTAAATGTAACATTTCAAAGGAAAAATATGTTAAGTCAAAATTTCAGTGTCAAATCCCCAAAAAGTTGGGACACGTAGCAATAAGTGGCTGGAAAAAAGAAACTGAGCATATAACGAACAGCTGGAAGATCAATTAACACTAATTGGGTCAATTGACAACATGATTGGTATAAAAAGAGCTTCTCAGTGTCTCTCAGAAGCCAAGATGGTAAGAGGATCACCGTTCAGAAGCCTGCATCACTGATGGTATGGGGTTTCATGAGCGCTTGTGGCATGGGCAGCTTGCATGTCTGGAAAGGCACCATTAATGCAGAGAACTATGTTCAGGTTCTAGAACAACATATGCTCCCATCTAGACGTCATCTCTTTCAGGGAAGACCCTGCATTTTTCAACAAGATAATGCCAGACCACATTCTGCAGCAATCACAACATCATGGCTACGTAGGAGAAGGATCCGGGTACTGAAATGTCCAGCCTGCAGTCCAGATCTTTCACCTATAGAGAACATTTGGTGCATCATAAAGAGGAAGGTGCGACAAAGAAGGCCCAAGACGATTGAACAGTTAGAGGCCTGTATTAGACATGAATGGGAGAGCATTCCTATTTCTAAACTTGAGAAACTGGTCTCCTCTGTCCCCAGACGTCTGTTGAGTGTTGTAAGAAGAAGGGGGGATGCCACACAGTGGTAAAAATGGACTTGTCCCAACTTTTTTGGGATTTGTTGACGCCATGAAATTTTGAAACATATTTTTCCCTTAAAATGATACATTCTCTCAGTTTAAACTTTTGATCTGTGATTTGTGTTCTATTCTGAATAAAAGATTAGATGTTGGCACCTCCACATCATTGCATTCAGTTTTTTATTCACAATTTGTTTAGTGTCCCAACTTTTTTGGAATCTGGTTTGTATCTCGAACTGTATTTTTGACTAGTCAAAATTCATTTTAAGTATCTCCAATTATTCAACATTTATTTAGACAGATAAGTCACGTTGAGCCTAGAAGACTCATTTACAAGTGAAATCTGCTTAGACAGACAAAAAGTAATGAAACTGGACACATTAGGAATTGGAGGCGAAAAAATACTATTAAAATCTTCCTTCTTGCCTGAGAAGAAAAACTAATATTAAAAAACACCTTGCACAAACAAGAACATAGTGACGTAGACATTCCGCAGAGGGGGTAGAAACCCAGAGCGGTGAGCAATGTACTGTACATGGACGCTCTCGAGGGCAATGTAAGAGTTCTGATAAGGATGGAATAATCGCCCAGCGCTTTGATGAGATCTGTAAACATTCTTGAGGGATGTCGGGGAATGGCCAAGGTCAACGCTAATGAGAATCCAAGAGTCTTGAAATGATGACAGAATGTTTATTCAGCTGGTACTCTGGTTGACAGTGGAATTCCCCGATAGGCGGGGTTGAGCTTCAGATTACATGTCCTCCAGGCGTATTCAGATAAATTGGCCTTCAAGGCCAGCTGGGGGAGCCATATTCAGATAAGCACACAGTTGTTTTGGGGACAGGTAGAACATAATGACATCTACCTTGAGTCTGTGTTGGTCCAAAAACGGTTCCAAAATGTCCAAATTACATGGCCACACCGATGGAACATGCCTGAGTAAAAATCCTCGAGATCTGATCCATTCGGCCCAAGGCAATTGAGTCTAGGTGCACGGGCACGAACCAAGCCATCACAAAGGCAAGCAGCATGATCGGGTCCCAATTTTCTGCCGACGACTTCACAGAGGTGGGTAAAAAGCTCCTCGGTGGCATGGCCCCAGGGGTGGATGAGATTCACCCGGAGTTCCTTAAGGCTCTGGATGTTGTGGGGTTGGGTTGGCTTACATGACTCTGCAATATTGCGTGGACATCAGGGGCAGTTCCCCTGGATTGGCAGACTGGGTTGGTGGTCCCCCTATTAAAAAAAGGGGACCGTAGAGTGTGTTCCAACTACAGGGGATCACACTCTTAAGCCTCCCTGGTAAGGTCTATTCGAGGTTTCTGGAGAGGAGGGTCCATCGGATAGTCGAACCTCGGATTCAGGAGGAGCAATGCAGTTTTCGTCCTGGTCGTGGAACACTGGACCAGCTCTACACCCTCTCACCCTCACCTGGAGGGTGCATGGGACTTTGCTCAACCAGTCTAAATGTGCTTTGTGGACTTGGAGAAGGCATTTGACCGCATCCTTCTGGGAGCCCTGTGGGGGGTACTCCGGGAGTATGGGGTACCAGGCTGTTTGATATGGGCTGTTAGGTCCCTGTACGACTGGTGTCAGAGCTTGGTCCCCATTGCTGGCAGTAAGTCAGGCTCATTCCTAGTTAGAGTTGGACTCTGCCAAGGTTGCCCTTTGTCACCGATTCTGTTCATAACTTTTATGGAGAGAATTTCTAGGCATAGCCAAGGTGTTGAGGGGATCTGTTTTGGTGGCCTTAGGATCGCTTCTCTGTTTTTTGCAGCTGATGTGGTTCTATTGGCTTCATCAGGTCGCGATCTACAGCTGTCACTGGAGCAGTTTGCAGCCGAGTGTGATTCGGCTGGGATGAGGGTCAGTTCCTCCAAATCCGAGGCCATGATCTTGAGTCGGAAAAGGGTAGAGTGCCCTCTCCAGGTCGGGGAGGAGGTCCTGCCCCAAGTGGAAGAGTTTAAGTATCTTGGGGTTTAGTTCACGAATGAGGGAAAAATGGAGCATGAGATCGATAGGCGAATAGGTGCAGTGTCGGCCGTGAAGCGGGCGCTGTACCTATCTGTCGGGGTGAAGAGAGAGCTGAGTCAAAAGGCAAAGCTCTCAATTTACCGGTCAATCTACGTTCCTACTCTCATCTATGGTCAGGAGCTTTGGGTTGTGACTGAAAGAACGAGATCTCGAATACAGGCGGCCAAATTGAATTTTCTCCGCACAGTGTCTGGGCTCGCCCTTAGAGATAGGGTGAGAAACTCTGTCATCCGGGAGGGACTCGGAGTAGAGCCGCTGCTTCTCCACATCGAGTGGAGCTAGTTGAGGTGGCTCGGGCATCTGGTTAGGATGCCTCCTGGACGCCTCCCTGGTGAGGTCTTCCGGGCACGTCCCACTGGGAGGAGACCCAGAGGAATACCCAGGACATGCTGGAGCGACTATGTTTCTCGGCTGACCTGGGAACACCTTGGGACCCAACCCCGGATAAGCAGAAGAGAATGGATGGATGGACTTCCTCGATAGATAAAACCAGCAACCAGTCGAATCCAAAAAGCAGGAACCAGTTATCGTAAATCCAGTTAAATATGCGTCCTTAAAATCCACAGATGGCAGCAGAGATAGACACTTCATCAAGTCTTCAAGTGGATGAGATATCCAGCTGCGTGTGCAGGGAAAATAGGCTCACCTAAAGCATGTCTTCGCTTTGAAGAAATGTTTTCATTGTGTTGCGGGAGCAACTGGCCAAATAAGTCCTTATGGTTTGGAAGATATGCAAGAGAGGCTCAGAAGCAGTTTCACAGACAGACAAAGCAGCAAAGCGGAGTGGGAGGGGAATCGTCCGACCTTGGCAGGAGCAAGTGGTGAAGTGAGACTCCATACAACTTAATGGTAAATCATTTATACTACCAGTCAGAATGTAATTAGAGATATCTCAAATCATTATTTTGGACTAGTCAAAATATAATTAATATCTTAAATAACTAATATGTCTAGTCATAATAAATCTGTTTCAGACATCTGGAATGTAAGTGTGGTGAATCCGAATCAAGTCAAGGTATCTATAGACAAATTCGGAAGGCTTATTTGAACGGCCACATCTGATTGGACGATAAGAAATAAAGCGTATCTGGACAGTCACATCTCAAAGTCAAAGTCAACTTTATTGTCAGATCTGCAATATGTACTGTACAGGACATACACAGGACCGAAATTGTGTTTCTCTCAGTCCCTCGGTGCAACAGTAAACATCTAAACATTGAAACACTGAAACATATAATAATAGACATAAGCATAAAATAGTAAAACTAACACTGTCCTGAGTTTTTGCATAGTGGTATAAGAGTATGAAAATTTACACCAACTCTAAAACTAAAACATTAAACATTTAATGAACATAATACTGTCCTGAGTTTTTGCATACTAGTATAAAAAAAGAGTATAAAAAGTATAACTAAAATAAACTAAAGGTTTCTAGCATTGACATTTGCAAAGTGGCAAAGCAGCGTATGAGTTAATGTACACAGTATATGTGTGAGGTAGTAGTTGATGTTGTTATAGAGGCAAAAAGTGGCATATGCAGTAAGGCACATTGGATTGGATGATAAAAAAAACATCTGGTTTAGTTGTTGAATACTGTAATGTGAAAATAGTTGAAATCAATTTGTAAATACACAAACAAATATATAAAGTAACCAAAGTAATAATGATACAGTACTTAAACTGGCTTTGGGACAAAAGATGTTTCCTTTAACTTCACATTTTCTTGATACTTTTAAAGCAGTCATTGCAGATGACTGATGTCAGTTTCTGCAACTGGAACAGGTATTTCTGCTTACTGGTTAACTTCCTCAGCTATCTCAGACTTTAAGGGTCCATCCTACTCATGTTTCAGCTCCTTAAATGGATCAGATCTCATAGAAGAGCACTTCTAAAGAGAACATTTTGTTTTTAGCATTAGTTTTGGGCCATTATCTCGTTACAGGACTCATGATCTTTAATTGAGACCAGACTTTTTTGACAAATAGGAGCAGGTTTTGCTTCAGAGCCTTCATATTTCATTGTACCCAGATGAGACTCAAGCCAACCTGTGTCAGGTGCAGCCTTAGCCTGGTTAAAACCAGACCCTTGTCCTTCACTTTGCTTCGTACTAGGGTCTGGGACTTGTCCCATAGACAACGATTTCTCCGGTAGATTTTTGACCGGACCAATCAGAGAACAGAAGGCGGAGTTTTGTTAGTTTAGCCTGGCGAGGTCCAGGCTATCAGATAAATAGCTCAGAAACCACTCGGTGGATATTTTTTCTGCTACCAGTGTGTAATTATATGGCTCTAATTTACTG
>JBBPBX010102003.1:0-12103 GCA_038048925.1 Garcialebias charrua
ATATATATCGTTATCGTGATATAAAAAAGTCCATATCGTGATATATGATTTTTTCCATATCGCCCAGCCCTAATGCTCACGATAATTTCTTCTTAAATCTTTCCTCCTACTCTTTTCCCTCTCAATCTAAGCTGGAAACTAATTAAGTTTAAAGAGCCCTCAGACTAAATATGTTTAACATCTAGTATTGAAGTCTGTTGTGTTAAATTCAAGTGTGCTGACGTATTTAAATTGAAAGAAAGTGAAATCATGTCAATCAAGTGTAATGGTGTTAATTTAGTTGATTCATTTTAAATAAATGATAGTGTCTCTTTGACATATCAAGCTAAGTTAACGTGTCCATTGTCACTCTATAGCTCTGTTTATTTATCCATCATAAAGATCACAGAAATATTGGGTAAACTGAAAAAGAAAAGAATCCGTGAAATTACTATTCAATCTGAATAAGTAAATTAATTAAGGATAAAGAGGTCAGCTTAATACTGACCCCTGTTAAAATCCTTTAGTTACATCTGGGTGACACTATATGTGTTTAAAGACACAATATAGGGTCTCCCTCATGTTTCCTTCAAAGGTATTGTGACATCATTTTTGAACTTTGCATATAGTGACACAACATATATATCTTGTATCATTCAACTATGTTCGTTTTTAGCAAACAAGGAAAGAAGATGATTTTAATGACCTTTTTAAACAGTTTTTTAAACAGAGTTTTTTTAAACAGAGTTTTTTAAACAGAGTTTTTTAAGAAATCAAAGTTTTTTCCTGCCTGTATGCTGGGTTTTTTTCTACCTGCTTCATTGAGCATCAGTAGGCCCATAGAGATTAAAGAAAGTTGTTTTGACTTTGCAGTTTAATTTTAATTTTATATTTTAATTTGTACACATGACAAACCAGCTGTATAAAAATGCAAAATGTATTTTTATTTTTTAGACTGAATACGTTCTTCAATGTATAATTTTGCTGGTTATATGTAATGCCATAATAAATATGTTTATACTGTTTAAAAACTGCCTTTTTTACACAATGGGATGGGTTGCCAGTTGGGCCTTTTGGGGGCTTTTTTTGAAAGAGTGAGTCGCTTGTTTGGGCTTGTTTTAGAGGAGCTGATCGCTTGTTTCGGTCTGGAGATCTGGCAACTCTGCACGAAAGGCTGCCAAGTGTCCCAAAATCCTTCAACTGATCTCCCCAGGGTATATGCGACCCCCTCTAAATGAATTTGACACATCACCTCTCCCACCCAACGAACACACGCTGGGGGCGTGGGTCCAGTTTATTTGTTTTAAATCTAAAAATATTTGGCTTGAAATTAATCCTGTCTGAAAAAAATAGCAGATATTATAAATAGATGGATGCACTTGGCAAAAAAAATACAAACCATATAATTTAATGGGTTGTTGGTTGCAATTGCAATATTACAAAAAGATTCCCTTTAAATCTATTTTTCAATATTATTTTTTTACTTCCCAAAAAACTTACAACACAACATAAGAATTCAGTTTTAAATAAAGTCTTAAATGGTATTTATTCATAAATGGTATTTATTCATAGCAATGAAATACATTTTATAGTGTTTTTAAGCATAGTTCATAATTATTTTTTTTAATTAAAAGTTGGGACAATACTCAGAAATAAGATAGTGCTTCAATACAACAAACGAAGAAAATGTACTTTAAAGTGTCAGCATTATAGATCTAGACTAAATGAGCCAGCTCTGTGAAATAAATAAATAAATTCTTTTAGTTCAGTTAATTCCTTTGGCTGTGAAACTCCCACACCTGCCTTCACCCTCATGCCCCACTCTGGGCCCTTGAGCAAGGCCCCTAACCCCCACCATCTACTCCTGGCGCCCTAGATAGCATCTCTGCTCCACACAGAACTGGGGTAGCTTGGTTGTCTGGTTGTGTCAGGAAGGGCATCCAGCGTAAAAATAATTGACAAGTCCGTGCAACAGTTTGCTGTACCCCTGAAGAAGAGAGCAGCCAAAAGAAAAAAAGTATATAACAAAAATGTTCTCACTTTTAACATGAATAATTAGACGCAAGCATATTTTTTTTATGTAGTGTAGATGATTACTGTATAGAAAAAGCACCAGTAAAATTTCATAGGTGATTTTAAAAGATGTGTAAGTTTAAACTGATGTAGTAATTTTAAATTGTGTGATAAGTTGATGTACACTCACTGACCAAAACAATGTAAAGCACCCAGATGAAGTGGTGAAAATGATTAGAATGTTAAATAATAGAATTAGCAGCGCACTGCTGGTCTCATGTGGTGTCCAAACCCAGGCCCAGATACTAACGGTAGTTTTGTGTACAGCGAAAACATACACTCTCTTTTATTTTGTTCTCAAGGTCCTGCAGATCTGCACTGGGTCAGTGTTCACATTCAAGCTTCCACATATGTTCAATCAGGAAGGATCAGAGGACTTCATTGTGAGGCAGTTCATGAACACCTCGCCATGTGTGGATGGGTATAGTTGTGCTGAAAGTCTAGGGTGCTGCCTCGGGGGGTAAGACATGCAGACACAGGGTGCCACTGAAGTTGCACTATGCCATCAGGTTCCTCTGAGCAAGTACTAAAGGTGTCCTGAAGTAAGACCCATAGCTCCTTAATTTAATGCCAGGAGTGTCTCTGCTACAGTGGCAGGATAGTCTTTTTCTCTTGGTACTACCATAAACATGCAAACAATGGTAATTTGTGGTGATTTATTGTTGAAAATGATACACCAATCTTTATCAGTCAGTGTTTACTGGTTATGGTGCCACTCAAAAGTCAGTTATGCCATATGCACGGGACAATGAACCCATAGTCCGACTGATACCAGTTGTTGAGACACAGTGTGTTGCAATGTTGAAAGGACTCCAATACCTGTGTCTGGATGGCAGGTACTGATGTCATGCACAACACATGTGTCCTTTAGTGTAGTCTGTCTTTGGCAAACAGAACACATTATGTATTGATCTCATCTGTACACTCTACATGCATGATAGAAGCACCTGCTTGCAAACCCCTATTAAACTCCGTCAAGTGCTGGCAACGCTGTATGCCTTCCTGAAGCCTGTTCTAGACATGTCGGCTGCGTCAGATTTGAATAATGTACATACACATCGTTTGTCTCCATACTGTTTTACATCTAAAGCAGCCCACAAATTGCTTCTGGGTGCTTCACTTGTTTTGGCAGTGATGTATATGCAGGATATTTATATTCTTTCTTTTTAATCCCAGGATAATTTTGTGTGAACCTTTGGCAACATCTTCAATGTTGAGTGAAGTCCAACAGCTTCGCTATGGTAAACAGGAACTTTATTTTGTCTCTTTCCCCTCAGATATGTGTGTGTGGCTTGTGGGATACTCCTGACTGAATCTCTGAAACGTAGAAGCAGCTACTGGCTTTTGTTGGTCTCTGTCAGAACACAGAAGCAGGTGTACTGGGTGAAGTATGTCAGGGAGCCTGCAGCAAGAGACAACATGTTACCAGAGTTTGTTTAGAAAAATTACCACACTACTAGAATAATTTGTGTGGGGAGTTGGGTGAGGGGTACTCACGCAGCAGCTTGATGATGATAGGTGGTCTCTTGGACTCTGGCACACAGACACCTAGGAAGTAAACAGGAACCCCTGACAGGGCGATGGCGATGCCGATCAGAGAGTTGATGGTGTCGCTGTACATAGGAACTGCCACAAGGAAAACGGAGCACAGGCAGAACACCACCGGGTACAATAAAGACAGCTGCAGGAAGAGACATCAGGGACATCTGCTTGATGTGTTGAAAATATTCAAGAGCGGCAGTTCGGCTCAGTTTGTCCTTTGATCCAATTCAGTCTTTGGTAATGAGCCAGATGTTGATACATGACCAAATTATGTTACCTTAAGAGGTCTGTGTCTGTCCGGCTGCTTCCAGCGAAGGTAGATCTGCCCGGCGACAGACAGGCCCATGAAGAACCAATAGCTGAAACTGTAGTAGTTGATGAGTTGGAAGACATCTTCAACCATCAGGTAAATCAGTGACATGAGGCACTGAACAGAGAGGACAATAATTACTTGTATTCAAATGTAGATAAATCATTTGGTCTCTAATTTTTAAAACAAATTTTTTCGGAAGGTAGAATACTGTAGTATAAAAATAAGGGTTGTACTGTATTTCTATAACAACAAAAATCAACAAATGAGGCAATCCTTTGTTGTGTTACTGGAACAGCCCAGAAGGTTTTTGCTTTAGCTGCACAGTAAAAATGACTTTAATAAACTGCAGTGGTTTTTGTAGAATCTATTTGTGATTTTTTTCATACATTGAAGATCAGAGCAGGGATCGGGGTGAATCTCTGTATATGGATCATGGACAGCGCGTCAGGAAGGTGACCCTCCCGGGATCCTACGAAAAACAACCTGAATACAACAAGAAAAGGGCAATAAAATAGACACCAGGGTGTTCTGCAAAGTACTTGTCTAGTTTAGTGATGCTATTAGCCTGGCCCTCGCCTTCCTGCACAGCTCCGCTCAATTCTCATTTCCCTGTGTGAAGCGAAGTGAAGCACAGGGTATGGTTTCAACCAGGCTATGATGCTATAGGATTAAAACACATTTGAAAAGATCTACCTGGATGCAGCTATAATGGAGGCGTTCAGGCCTCCATAACAGGACAGAGCTACAGCGATGGGTATAGTCCAGCTCATGACACCCAGCGTTTGATCTGCAAAGGTCTAAACAGAGCACAGTTTTGCACTGACATAGCCTTTTCCTGTTCTTTATTCCAGCAGGATTTAATTTCCTTACCACTGCCACAGCGTTGCTGGCCCGTATAGCATTAGCGTCCAGAACAGCATAGTAGGCCACGTTGGTGAGGATGTAGATGATTGTGACAATAGGCATGGAGATGGCAATCGCCAGGGGTAGGTTCCTAAAACAACAACACATTTAATCGATTTAGGGCTGATTCCACTACTCTGATTTACTACTGCCAACACATAAAGCGTTATAAAACTAAAGAGGAGTAAAGATCACCTCTCAGGGTTTTTGATCTCTTCTGTTACAAAGTTAAGGGTGTCCCAGCCTGAATAAGAAAAGAGTGCAGAGTACAGCGCCAGAGCAATACCACCAGGATCTGATGATGAACCCTGAAAGGACGACTCAAAGTTTGCCGTGTGCCCTGATAAGATAATAGTGAAAAGAAACAGATTGTTATTTCAGTCACATTTAAAAAAAATAGCTATGTTTGTGTCGATCTGATCCATATCTGTGTTTCTGCTGCAGCTGATCTAGATCAGTGTTTAATGTGCTTTATAAATAAAGATGACTTGACGTGATTAAAGTTTGCCCTCAGGCCAAAAAGAAAATCTGTGAAAACCTAAACTTGTCAATAAAAAAGATAAAGATGCTGACATTAGGCCAAATTGGATGTCATTGTGCTAACACTTGGACTAAGCCCCTCTATTTGTAACTGGGTCTTAGACTTCTTAACAAACAGACCACAGTCCGTGAAGATCCACAACTTCTCCTCTTCCACCATCACCCTCAGCACTGGCTCTCCTCAAGGATGTGTGCTGAGCCCTCTTCTGTTCACTCTGCTCACATATGATTGTACAGCCACACTTCCAGGCTGTCATATTGTTAAGTTTGCAGATGATACAGCTGTGGTGGGATGCATCACAGATAATGATGAATCCAGCTACAGACAGGAGGTGGAACATCTGGAGAGCTGGTGCAAAGAGAACAACCTTCACATGAATGTGAAGAAGACGAAGGAGATGATTGTGGACTTCAGAAGGAACAAACACACCCACACCCCACTGTATATAGGTGGATCTGCGGTGGAGGTGGTCTCCAGTTACAAGTACCTGGGTGTACACTTGAATGATAACCTCAGCTGGAGCAATAACACCACCAGCCTGATCAAGAAAGGTCATCAGAGACTCTACTTCCTCAGACGGCTGAGACGAGCCGGTCTGAGAAGCTCAGTCCTCACCTCGTTCTACAGGTGTGCAGTGGAGAGCGTCCTGTGCTCCAGCATCAACGTGTGGCATGGAGGCTGCACAGTTGCAGAGAGGAAAGCTCTACAGAGAGTGGTGAAGGCTGCACAGAAGTCTGTGGGAGTCAGTCTCCCCACCATCACAGACATCTACACCTCCAGATGCAGAAAAAGAGCCACCTGCATCATGAAAGACCTCACTCACCCAGCACACTCACTCTTTGCACCACTCCCCTCGGGACGGAGGTTGAGGAGCATCAAATGTAGAACCACTAGACTGAGGAACAGCTTCTACCCTGAGGCTGTCAGACTCATGAATAAATAAATAATAAGAATAAACACTGCAAAATGTCACATCATGTTGATACTGATCTGTTTCTTGTTGCTGCGTTCATCTGTGACCATCTGCTCATAATGACTCATGTTCGTGCTGCTGTTTATAATGATGTTTTTCTACTACATTAGGGCTTAGTGTATTACTAGCTGATGTCTCTCTTAGTTAATCCTAGATGTTATTATTGTTTTTCTCTTGCATTTGTTGTTGGATGTAACTGGGACCCTGTGTACATAATCTCGTTTTCAACACATGTACTACATGCGGTGCAAATGACAATAAATTCTCTCTGACTCTGACTAATATATTGTAAAAAGACAAGTGTTATTTAGTTGTTTTATACAACATTTAAAAAATCAACTTGTCCTCACCATGTCTTGATCAACTTACATTAAGAAACTTAAGAAAAAGCAAATCAAATGTGGCTAATGATCGGCATTGATTACTTGATCACCATCAGTAAACAGTTTGCTGTTCTAGACAGCTCAGGTGTGTGTTAACGACTGTAAATGGACTGTACTTATTTAGCACTTTTCTATTTAATCAAGATACTCAAAGCTCTTTACTCTACAATCTGTGTCTTCAATTACTCATTCATACATCACTCTACTAGATCTGTACAAAGAATAATCAGAGCTTTATCACATTCATACACCAATGGGACACACATCAGAGGCAATGAGGGGCTCAGCGTCTTGCCCAGGGACACTTCAGCATGTGACTGCTGGTGGAATCGAACCCCCAGCTCTCACATTGGAGGATGACTGCTCTAACCACTCAGCCACAGCCGCCATGGTCTTCCTTTTACAATGAGAAGATAATTCACAACCAACAATTATTCAAGACAAGCCTTTCATTTTCCAAGAATGGACACTGCAGGAATGTTAAAATTGTGCACACATAATTGATCAAAACAAACTAATGTTAGCCCTTACTTGGTCAATAAACACTTCAAACATTAAAGATCACATCCCCCAAAGAATAACTACAAATAAATATGTGTAGCTGTGTTAGAATGCCAGGAGAAGTCCTTTCCTCTAATAAGAGTGTAGCACAGTTTCATCTGAAAAATAAAATAAACAAGACCTGACAAAAATGGCTTTTGAACAAACAAAACAAAGTGAAATTTTTGGTTACACTGTAACACAGCTGTCACATGGTGGGTGGTGGTGGTGGAGGGTTGATACTGGGCTTGTTTGGAAGTCACAGTATACCAGGCTCTCTGCAGTCACTGAGTCAAATGGACTCCTCTGTAGACCAAAGAACTATAAAGAAAAGTGAGGCCATCTGCCTGAAGGTGATATGACTCTTCTTCTTCTTCTTTCGGTTTTTCTCTCTTCGGGGGTCACCACAGAGAGTCATCCAAGCACTCTGTGAAAAATCTCGGGATGGTTTTTGACTCGGACTTTAAGTTCAATAAACAAATCAGTTCTGTTCTGCAGAAAAGCTTTTTCCAACTGCGGCAGGCAGCTAAACTGAAACCAGTGTTGTCCAGACCCGACCTAGAGACCCTATCTATGCGTTCATCACAACCCGCCTGGATTATTGCAATGCATTGTATGCTGAGATCAGCCAGGCCTCTTTCACACGTCTTCAGCTCGTCCAAAATGCAGCAGCTCGGCTTTTAACTGGTACATGTAGGTTTGAGCACATTACACCAGTTCTCCCTTCACTGGCTCCCCGTGCGAACTAGAGTCAACTTTAAAATCCTGCCGTTGACCTATAAATGCCTAAATGGCCTCACTCCCCTCTACCTCTCGGAGCTGCTGGAACCATATGTTCCCTCGCGGGTCCTGAAATCATCCGATCAGCTGCTTTTGGAGGTTCCAAAAACACGACTGAAGCTCCGAGGAGATCGGGCGTTTTCAGTCATCGGCCCCAAACTTTGGAACAACCTGCCCCCCAACATTAGGCAGGCCTCCTCCCTTCACATGTTCAAATCCCTGCTAAAAACCCATCTTTTCTCTCTGGCGTTTCATACTGTGTGAGCTGACTTAGTGTACCGATATTTTGTTCTGTGTTTCTTTTTTAATCCTGTTCTTACCGGCATATATTTTGATGATATTTTATTGCTATTAATTTCATAGTTAGCATTACTGTGTGTTACGTTTTTCTGTTTTTAATTTCTTTTTGATGTTGTTTGTAAAGCACCTTGATAGCAGTTTATCTGTTTTAACTGTGCTCTATAAATAAAGATGACTTGGCTTGACTTCTTCTATAACTACATCCATATATCTCCTCTTTGTCTTTTTCCTGGCAGCTGCATTTCTAACATCCTTCGATATAATATTATAATAATCATCATTTTACTTGTATTTAAAAGCGCCTTTCAGGACACTTAACAAACCAACACAGTGTAATACAGAGCAAACATTATCAGCGACAAATTGAAATATAAAATACATAAAGGATATAAAATGGAAGATAAAAATACATTTAGTAAAGTTAATGATAAGCTAGTCTAAAGAGATGGGTTTTCAGGGCAGTCTTGAACAGAGAAAGGGAGGTGGTGTTTCGAAGGTCTGGCGGTAGGGCGTTCCAGAGGTGAGGGGCAGAGCAGGTGAAGGCCCTGCTCCCCATGGTGGAGAGGCGGGCAGAGGGTTCATGGAGATGTAGTGAAGAGGAGGATCTGAGAGAGCGTGATGGGATGGAGATTTGTAGGAGGTCAGATAGATAAGGAGGGGCAAGGTTGTGGATAGCTTTGAACGTGAGGAGTAGAATTTTGAAGATGATGCGTGATTTAACCGGGAGCCAGTGGAGCTGCTGCAGGACAGGAGTGATGTGGTTATAGTAGGAGGTTTGAGTGATGACACGGGCAGCTGAGTTCTGGACCATCTGTAACTTGTGGAGAGATTTGTTGGGGAGGCCGTAGAGAAGGGAGTTGCAGTAGTCAATACGGGAAGTCACAAGACTGTGCACCAGGATGGCTGTGGAGCGGGGTGTGAGAGAAGGATGGAGACGGTTAATATTACGGAGGTTTTGAAATAGAGTTTTTGGTACCGACGAGAATGACTTCTGTTTTGTTGCTGTTTAGTTGAAGGAAATTGTTAGAAAACCAGTGATTTAGCTCGTTGAGACAGTCGGTGAGGATGGAGGGAGGGTGGAGTTCGGTTTTGATGACAAGTAGAGCTGCGTGTCATAGGGCTGGGCGATATGGAAAAAATCATATATCACGATATGGACTTTTTTATATCACGATAACGATATTTATCACGATATAAAAAAAAAAACTTTGGTCCAAATTTTTCCTGTACACACACACACATCGTGTTGTATATATACAACACGATGTGTGTGTGTGTACAGGAAAAATTTGGACCAAAGTTTTTATTTTATTTTTTATTTTATTTTACTACAGATACAGTTACAATTATAAGAATGTGAACAAAAAGAACAAGGAAATTTGGACCAAAGTAGAAACTTTGGTCCAACTTTGGACCTACTTTGGTCCAAATTTTTCCTGCAGGTGGCGGTAAAACAACGGCTGCTAATAAAACCCACGAAGAAGAAATCCGCTCTGATTGGAATCTGGAGTAAACAAGGCATTGAAACAGAAAAGAGAAAACGTTGCGTTTGATTCCGGTTCTGTTGTGTCTCTGGTCTGTTTTGTATTGGTTAACTGGACCCGAGTTCGGACTCGGTTGAACTTCGTGTCCTCTGGACCCATTTTGTCTCCGAGTTTCAGCGGAGCTAAATAATGGAAGCTAACAAGGTGAGCTTCCCCTCTTTTTGGTAAAAGTTCTTCTTCTTGGGCTGCCTGTGCAGCTGTTTCACCATGTTGTGACACCCATAGATATCTGGTGACACCGGCTTCATGCCGGCTGCGTCTCTGTTGAACTCGAGTTTAACAACGTAAAGCATGTGTCGCAAACCCGCGCGTACGTCAAACATAAAGCAGCGCCGTCATCTCGCAAAACGACAGTTACTTTTTTATTCTTATTTATCACGATAGAGACGATAGAAGGAAAGTAGCACGATAGACACGTTTCTATCGTCCCCACGATATATATCGTCATATCGCACAGCCCTAGCGTGTCATCAGCATAGCAGTGGAAATGGATGCCGTGTTTGCGGAAGATGTGGCCTAGAGGAAGGAGGTAAATGATGAAGAGGAGGGGTCCGAGGACAGAGCCTTGGGGGACACCCGTGGAGACAGGGGAAGACTGGGAACGGAAGGATTTAAGCTGAATGAATTGAGTGCGGTCAGAGAGATAGGAGGTGAACCAGTCTAACGGGGTACCTGAGATGCCAATGGAGGTTAGTCTGTTGAGGAGGATAGAATGACAGATGGTGTCGAAGGCAGAACTTAGATCAAGAAGAATGAGGATGGACAGAAGACCAGAGTCAGCAGCAAGAAGGAGGTTGTTAGTGATTTTTACTAGAGCTGTTTCGGTGCTATGGTGGGGGCGAAATCCAGATTGAAACTCTTCATAAATGTTGTTGTTGGACAGGTGAGAGTGACGTTGACTAGCAACAGTTTTTTCAAGAATCTTGGAGATAATAATAATAATAATAATAATGACCTTTTTTGTCATCTGTGTATGTTTCCCATACACAGATGAAATTCATCTCTGCATTTAACCCAACCACCACCAGATGAAGGGCAGATTCATTCATTCATTCATTCAACCTTTATTTAAACAGGCTAGCCTCGTTGAGTCACGGGGACTCATTTACAAGAGGGACCTGTCTCACTCACACCAAACAACCATCCACTCTCACACTCACACCTAGGGTCAATTTAGAGTCACCAATCAGCCTAACAAGCATGTTTTTTGGTCTGTGGGAGGAAACCGGAGTACCCGGAGGAAACCCACGCATGCACGGGGAGAACATGCAAACTCCACCCAGAAAGGCCCCGGACCGGGATTTGAACCGGCAACCTTCTCGCTGAGAGGCAGCAGCTCTACCAGTTGTGCCACCGTGCTGCCCAAGATTGGAGATCGGACGAAGATTACTGAAGTTGGTGAAGTCAAGACCTGGTTTCTTGATGATGGGGGTGATGGCAGCAGATTCGAAGGCTGTGGGAACAATGCCAGAGGTTAGGGAGGAGTGGATGATATTATTGATGATAGGGAGCAGAGATGGGAGACAGGATTTAACAAGAACTGTGGGGAATGGGTCAAGTTGACAGGATGAGGACTTGGACTTGCTGATAATGTCAGCAATGTCATCAGCAGGGGGGAGGGAGAAGACAGAGAAAGGGAGGGAGGGTGGAGTTCAACATGGATGTTGGGGCAGTATTTGGACCAAGGTGTTTATGAATTGAAATAATCTTTTCATTCTACCAATATACCCACTGTCCCTCCTCTGGACATGTCCAAACCATCCCAGTTTGGTCTATCTAACTTTATCTCAGAGTCGTTCAACCTGATCAGACCCTGATAACCAGATAATCAATGCATTTGATCAGCAGCTCCAAATTACTGCTTACCTTCAGCAGTAAAAGTGAACAAATTTCCACACAAAGATTATGTTACATGACAATACAAAGTAGGTTTTTAAAGATAATGGTAAATGGTAAATGGTAAATGGAGCTTATTTATATAGCGCTTTCCAGCCCCCTGTGAGGAGCCCCAAAGCGCTTTACAATACCAGCCATCCACCCATTCATTCAGACATTCATACACCGGTAGTGGTAGCCTGCCTTGCAAGGCGCCATCCAGACCTACCGGGAGCAACTCGGGGTTAAGTGTCTTGCCCAGGGACACAACGACACATGGTGGGCGGATGCGGGATTCGAACCTCCAACCTTCCGATCAGGGGTCGACTGCCATTACCACTACACCACGGCCGCCCC
>JBBPBX010102005.1:0-12103 GCA_038048925.1 Garcialebias charrua
TCCAACTTAAAACTACGTTCACTGCGGTCGATACATCTCTAATAGTTGTTTACTTCCTCTCAAATAAGGAGCTCTCCTAAAGGCTGAGTTATAGTCGCGCTTTGGTCCGCAGGCTGGAGCGCGCACGCTGCGCACGCACTGTGCCGTGCGGCGAAATGCATTAACAGTGTCGCCTCTGTGTTTATAGTTGACTCACGGCGGCGCATGGCAAAAGTGCTGTTCTTTTACGGACCAGCAGGTGGCAGTACCCTCTAAAACCTGTGCATAGGAGCCAAGATGGTGTAGTGGTTAGGGCGTTTGACTTGGGACCCGAAGGACGCGGGTTCGCGTCCCGGCCACTACACACCTTGGGGTGTCTATGAGTGCACACCTATTTCTCCAGCTCCCCGAGCGCTTTCTATGGCTGCTCACTGCACCACCTGGGGTGGTTGGGTTAAATGCAGAGACGAATTTCGTCTGTGTATGGGAAACATACGCAGATGACAGGAATAGACAATTATTATTATTATTATTATTATTATTATATGTTGCAAGAAAGGGTAGAAGAAGAAATCTACCGTAGAAGAACTGTTTGAAATCACACAACAAAAATGCTCCGCTCGTATGCTGAACTGTTGTCCAGAGGAGCAAATCATTGTGTCTTGCGGTTTTAATGCATAGAGTCAGCGAGGAGGAAGCGATCACGTGACTTTTGGCAAAACAACAAAAGAAAAGTCCAGCTCAGAGATGAATAAGGTGAATTTAATACATTTGTATCACATAAAAACATTCCTCCATGCGTCGCGACGCAGTCTCCATGACCACAGTGGCACAGAGAGCTGCAGTCTCTGACGTGAAGGTCCCCACCCGACATGTCAAACAATTCTGTAGCGCCCACCGCGCGCGCACTAGGCTTGCGGAGTTTCAAAAATTCGGAGGTGCACGACACGCGCCAAGACCACGCGCGGGGCCAACGCGCAAGGGCGGGGACTGCGATATTGCGTCACTTTTGGCGCGCACCACCTCTCGCGCTGCGCGTCGCGTCGACTATAAATCTAGCTAAGAGGACCGTAGCGCAGGCATGCACAATCGATCTGCACACTGATCGTTCTCTGAAGCTAGATTCATACTTGACGCGACGCGCAGCGCGCGAGGGGGCGCGCTCCAAAAGTGACGCAATTTCACAGTCCCCGCCCCTGCGCGTTGGCCCCGCGCAGGGGATTAGCGCGTGCCGTGCACCTCTGAATTTTTGAAACTCCGCAAGCCCTGCGCGCGCGCGGTGGGCGCTACGATTTGATTGACAGGTACTCACCGACAGCCTTCACCCTCTTCACGCCGGACTGCAGCTGTTTGCACCGCTGTGGTCGTGGAGACGGAGTCGCGACGCATGGAGGAATGTTTTGTGACACAAAATGTATTAAATTATCCTTCATTCCTGATCTGGAGTCGGACTTTTCTTTTGTTTTTTCGCCAAAAGTCACGTGATCGCTTTCTCCTCCGCTGACTCCATGCATTAAAGCCGCAAATAAAGACAACAGTTCAGCACGCGAGCAGAAAGCTATTTGTTTTTGTTGTGTGACGTCAAACAGTTCTTCTTCTACGGTAGATTTCTTCTTCTACACCTTTCTTGCAACATATGCACAGGTTTTAGAGGGTACTGCCTCCTGCTGGTCCGTAAAAGAACAGCACTTTGCCAAGCGCCGCCGTGCGTCAACCATAAATACAGAGGCGACACTATAAACGCATTTTGCCGCACGGCTGAGTGCACGCGCGGCGCGCGCGCTCCAGCCTGCGGACCAAAGCGAAAGTCTAACTCAGCCTTTACCGGTTTATTGACCAATAGTAGAAGAGCTGGACTTAGAAAGCAGCCCTCCTCATTAACATAACGATGAGGCAGAAATACAGCGAGCAAACAATACAGCAATAAATACAGCAAACAATACAGCAAACAATACAGCAATAAATACAGCAAACGGAAAAACAGCGAGCAGAAAAGGGAGAAGCAAAAAAAGGCAAAGCAAAATATCTATTTTTATTGACGGAAACTCATGTGTAAGGAGAAATAAAAAGAATATGTTATGCTTTTATTTCTCATTAAAATATATATTTCTACTTTGATTTATATATTTATTATTTCATTTATTATTATTTAGGATATATATTTCTACTTTGATTTGTATATTTATTCTTTTATGTCAGATATATATTTATTCTTTTATTTATTACTGTATTATGTCAGTTTGGTCCTCCATAGGGTGGGGCATATAGTAGATAAAGTAGATAAAGAGAACCCAGTTAAACAAATGAGACAAAAACATTATACTTGGTCGCTTATTTATCGAGGAAAATTATCCAATATTACATGTTTTTTCCTGAGATTTATCAAGCAGTTTTATCAATAATGAACTAAATTACCGTAATTGTTGGGCTTTAGAACGCATCTGTCTCTAAGCTGCACTTATTCAATATAAGATAAATCATAATTTTGTACATAAATAAGACACTCTGGTTATTTAGCCGCACGCATCCACCGTTCATCGTCAGGAACTGTGCCCCCGGACTGCTCGTCTGTGTGCAGCTTTCTTGTTGTAGTACAAGAATGAGACAGCCCTGAATGACTTGATTTTTATTTATGCGGTCATCAAGTTGTTGCCCGAGTTGATTAATAGCCAATAAAATGTATTTCTTCAATGAGTTACTATCATTTTCTTCGGATGTATCTTTATATTTTCTCTCGTTTGTTTTTTTCTGGAGTGTTCAATGGCGTCACTGCCCCTCTTAGCAGAGGAGCTAACTCCTCCATTAGCATAGCATAGTCATGCCCCGCTGCTTTTTCTGTTTGTCTAACCTGGAGGGATTTTACCCCAGGAGGGTTCTTAGAGCTTTTCATTTGGACACCGGGTGAGTATACTTTCGTCAGGAGCTTAAGTGAGTGGAGATATAACACTTACATGAAAACAAATCCGGGAAAAAGAGCGCAGCTTCAGAATAATAATGAGAGCGCTCCGCTCTACTGTATTACCTGAAGCTCTACGTCATCAAAACGATTTACTTACGGTTCTGAAAATGCATGCACACTGTAAATTGTGTAAATACACAATAATACCATGAGTACTGTGCACCAAAACAATTTACTGACTTACGTTTTGGTCGTATCTTGCCGTGTAGGGTGATCAGACTGCTCTTCTTCTTCTTCTTCTTCTTATGAGTTTATTGGCGGTTGGCGAACTCATTTTAAGCGCATTACCGCCACCAACTGGACTGGAGTGTGGATTTGGATAATAGACAGAAAAAAAAGAAAAAAAGAAATAAAGAATAATAATAATTTTTTTAAAAACGAAGAAAAAATAAATATTAATAAAAAAATAAAAAAATAAATAAAATAAAATAAATTCGACAAAACAAGCTAATCGACTTCATGAACAAAACAACTTTATTGTATGTATCAGGCGAGTTTTCCTCCAAGAACCCAGCTAATGTGAAGTTCTGACGTTTTTCTTTTGATAATGACTTAAATAGATGTTTCCTTTGGATCTTGTAGTTATTGCAGTGCAGCAGAACATGTTCAACTGTCTCTGGTTGATTACAGTGTGTGCATTTTCCTGTTGGATGTTTGCCCATTCTATGTAGAGAGTAGTTGAGACCTGAGTGTCCTATTCTGAGTCGAGTGATGACATTTTCCACTCTCCTATTCCATTTTGTTGTCCTACCTAACCCAACACGTTTTTGTATGCTGTACAAATGTCTTCCAGTTTCCTGTAGATCCCAGTGCTCTTGCCATACTGTTTGTGTATATTTCTTGATGAACGGTTTAATTTCTGATTTGCAAAGTGGGACTTGTAGGTCTATGGACATTCTCTTGATTGCTTGTTTAGCTAGTAAGTCTGCTTTTTCATTTCCCTCCACATTGACGTGCTGGAACCCAAACAAATTGTAATTTTGTGCCCTTAATGTCTATTCTGTACAGTGTAATAAAAATTTCATTGATGATATCTTTCCGGATCACGCATGCGTATTACCTAAATGTATGCAACCATGACCTGTATGCTGGCTGGATATCAACTAATCACACTGAAAAGCAGGATTTTTTGTTTTGTTTTGTAATAAACTTTATTTCAACCAGATAACATTACAAAGATCTTCCAAATCAAAAGCAACAAAACACACACACACACACACACAACACAACACACACACACACACACACACACACACACACACACACACACACACAAAGATGCATAACTATCACAGATCCCATTAAACTAGACCTCACATTTCTAAACCAAATATAAATGCAACTATCTCAACAAATATACAAGATAAATTCAAGTATAAATAGCAGAGGGTCTGAAACAAAAAAACCAATAAATACAATACAAAGAGTAAAAGAATACTAAACAGCAAAACAACAAAAGGGTCTGCTTATGGGGTAAAATTAAATTTCTGAATAAGAGTTTTTGTTCTTATAAGTTTTTTATTGTTAAAATTAAGCTTATCAATAAAGGCAATATATTTTTTTAAGTCAGTTTCTTTAAAATTATTAAAAGAGGGTATTTTTTCATTCCACTTCATTTTGTGTATATAATATTTTGCCAAAATAATAATTAGATTTATTATAAATAGTATGAAGAAAAGAATGAATTAATAAAGATGAGCAATATTTGCATTTTTGATAACACAATGTACTTTTAAATTTTTTCAGTAAGCAGTTTTTGTATTTCAGACCAGAATAATGTAATACGAAAACAGTCTACAAATAGATGTTCAATACTTTCACCTTCACACTGGCAAAAAGAGCAGCTTTTGCTGACATTTGGGAAGAAACGGCAAATGTAGTCTTTGACTGGATAATATCTATGTAAAATTTTTAATACAAATTCTTTAATTCTATTAGATAAAATATATTTATAAGACAATAACAAAATTTCACTCCATAGTTTATTGCTTAAGTAGCCCCATCTATGTTTACTTATGGGGGTAGAGGAAGTAACTAACTGAGATCTGATAAACCTGTTATTGAAATTCTTATAGTACCTTCGATAGAAACTGAATCATAAAAGTACAATTCTTCTAAATGTATGGTTTGTGCTAGTGCATGTAAGTTATGAGGAATAGAATTAATAACCAAATCAAATTCTTTTTTTAGATATATCTATATCATTAATGTTAATAAAATTCTCGTAAGTATACCATTCACCATTAATGTCAAGTAACTGCTTGACAATACAAGCATTGTTCCATATGATGCAGTTATGAGGAGAGTAGTTGTGTTTATAAGAGAGCCTGTTGATGGAACTTAGCTAACTTGATTGGAAGTTTTCCAAATGAGTAAGGGCAACGCAACAAAAAGTTAATACCCCCTAATTTATTAAACTAATAATTTGGGGAAATATTCCACATAGAATGTAAATTTTTTAGGAATCTTTTAATCCAATTAAATTTTTAAACTTTGATTAAAAACAGAAAACATCAAAATATTTAATCCACCTTCAGCTAATGAATTTGAGAGGACAGATTTTTTAATTTTATGAGCTTTATTTTTCCAAATAAAACTGAAAAGAATCTTATCAAGTTCAGAACAGAGCGCCTTACTGACCTCTAGTGATGAAAAAACATAAGATGCCCTTGACATCCCCTCTGCTTTGCTTAGTTGCACTCTACCATAAATAGTTAAATCCCTAGCTGACCAACTATTAAATTTCTTTCTGATAGATTAAAAAAAACGGGTTAAAGTTATTACTTATTTTATTTTGATCTATTGATGTTTTAATACATAATTTACAGTGTTTTTTACAGGGATACCACAGACTTCAATAATAGCAGTAGTAAATAAGGGAAGGATTTCACATTTTTTAAGATAAAGATTTAGTCCAGAAATGTTAGAAAATTTGGATACAATAGATAGAGCTACAGGAACTTCACTAGAATCTTTAAAAAATATTGTCGTATCATCGGCAAGTTGAGACAATTTATGTTCTTGATCAAAAATTCTGATTCCTTTAAATGAGCTCTGTCTGATTAAATGATTTAGAATTTGGCCTACAAGTAGAAATATGGAGGCCGGACAACCTTGACGAACTCCTTTATTGATATTAAAACGACTAGAAGTGCCATATGAAAATTTAATAGCGCTATTATTATCTCTGTAAAGTGTCTTAAAGGCTTTAATGAAAAAATTACTAAAGTTAAAAAAGGATACTGTATCAAAAATGAAGTTGTGACTAACAGTATCAAAAGCCTTCTGAAAATCCAGGAAGAGAATAATTGGATCACCAGAGATGAGATCTTTATAATCAACTAAGTCCAGCAATAAACAGATGTTATCAGAAACATTACGTCCAGGCATAAAGCCGTTTTGAGATTCATGTATTAACTCGTTCAAACAATTTTTCAGTCTTTTAGCTAATATGCATGCCAAGATTTTATAGTCATTATTTAAGAAAGTGATACCACGCAGGGGCGCAACTACATATTTTTGAGGTGGATGCGAAAACATCAACGGCGCCCCCCCCCCCGCTCCTTTTACCTGCCGCCTCATACAGCTTTCCTCCCTTAGTCATGCACTTAGAAAATACAGTAGTAATATTACAGATTTTTTTAATGTTACATATTATATCAGGTGATCATTTCAATGATAAACAAATAAGAAGTTTAATAAAGTAAAAATATATAACAGTAGTGGTAATCAGTGCTCAACATTTTATGCAGCGAAAATATGAAATCTTAACAGCCTGGAGTCCATGTCAGAGTTTTAACATTTATGACTTTTAAACTGTTACTTTCCATGAAAGAAGACAATGAAAGATGGTCATCAGAAATTCAAACCATCATGGTATACAGTATAGGTTTTTGTTGCCTCCCTAATGTAATTATTCCTACCTGATGTCATCACTTGTCTCCTCTATCACTGACCTCTTGTCTGTCTCCTTCACCCTTTGTCTGTGGCATTCTGCACTGTCATATGGTCAAAAAAGTATTATACATTAGTTGTAAAAATTACAGATCTTATTAATACAGTTTAAAAAAAATAATGTTTACATGTTATGGCTTGGGCTTAAGTAGCTGTTCTTTCACTTCCACCTGCATTAGACCAACCTGTTGCCTTCCCCAGTCTGTCCTGATTCCTCTGTCATCTTCTCTTCCTGCTCTCCATCCTCACAGCTGAATGACATTAATTTTGTGTTAAGTAGGTTTAAAAATACAGCAGTCAAACCACAATAGAAATGAAACTTTAACTTAAATGATCTCCTTGTTGGATAACAGTTACTGACTGGACATTTCATCTGATCTGACTTACCAGATACATCACAACACACACCAGTGTAGTGATATTAAATAAGACATTTAATTTCAAGTGTCCCTCTGCCAAAAAGGTTGGTAACATGGGTCACCAACCTTTTTGAGTCTAAGGGCTATAGTGACACTGAGGACTAATTTGTCTGATACACACATAAGTCAGAGTCAGAGAATCTTTATTGTCATTTGCACCACATGTGAAAAATAAATAATGATGAAACGAGATTATGTACACAGGGTCCCAGTTACATTCAACAACAAAATGTAAGAGAAAAAACAGTAATAACATCTAGGATTGACTAAGAAAAACATCAACTAGAAATACACTAAGCACTAATGTAATAGAAAAACAAAATCATTACAGACAGCCGCACGAACATGAGTCTGTATGAGCAGATGGTCACAAATGAACACAGCAACAAGAAAACAGATCAGCATCAGCATGATGTGATATTTCACAGTGTTTATTCTTAATATTTATTTATTCATGAGTCTAACAGCCTCAGGGTAGAAGCTGTTCCTCAGTCTAGTGGTTCTACATTTGATGCTCCTCAACCTCCTTCCTGAGGGGAGTGGGGCAAAAAGTGTGTGTGCTGGGTGAGTGGGGTCTTTCATGATACAGGTGGCCTTCTTCCTGCATCTGGAGGTGTAAATGTCTGTGATAGTGGGGAGACTGACTCCGACAGACTTCTGTGCAGCCTTCACCACTCTCTGTAGAGCTTTTCTTTCTGCAGCTGTGCAGCCTCCATGCCACACGTTGATGCTGGAGCACAGGATGCTCTCCACTGCACACCTGTAGAAGGAGGTGAGGACTGGGCTACTCAGACCAGCTCGTCTCAGCCGTCTGAGGAAGTAGAGTCTCTGATGACCTTTCTTGATCAGGCTGGTGGTGTTGTTGCTCCAGCTGAGGTTATCATTCAAGTGTACACCCAAGTACTTGTAGCTGGAGACCACTTCCACCGCAGATCCTCTTATGTTCAGTGGGGTGTGGGTGTGTTTGTTCCTTCTGAAGTCCACAATCATCTCCTTTGTCTTCTTCACATTTATGTGAAGGTTATTGTCCTTGCACCAGCTCTCCAGGTGTTCCACCTCCTGCCTGTAGCTGGACTCATCATTCTTCGTGATGCAGCCCACCACAGCTGTATCATCTGCAAACTTTATAAACTTGGACAACTCATCTTTAATTAAAGAATCAATAATAATTAATGTACTGTACATATGAGTGAATAAATTGCAGCATTGCACTGGAAGATAGCTGGGAACTGCCACCACAACAGTTTAGCTTTCCTGTGTTAATGTTTCCTGAGTTTTATTTAGGTCATTCTTACACTTAGTGTGTGGATGTGTGTGTGACATGTATCAAATATTCATAAAAATATTAAACAAATCACATCTAAAGGGGAGGCAACATTTAACAGCCAAATATGGGATGATTCCTATTAGGCTAGCTTTAGCTAACCTGAATATTTTACAACCCTCCTGTCCTGCTAATACACTGACTGTACTTACCTAATATCTTTTAACCACATTGAAAACCTTTTTTTTCCATCCTGCCAACAACTTCCTTCTCCCTTTTTCTGTTTTGCGCCCTGGATAGTTTTTTTTTCTGCCGCTCCAAAGTCAAGTGCACGAGTGAAAAAATAAATAAATAACGTGCCTGAGTGCGTTCTCTTAGGGGCGCGTGTTCACAGCACCTGTGTGTGAAGGGAGAGCAGAGAGATAGGAGGAGGGAGGTGAGGGAGCAGGGGGGCGCCTAATCAGTGCTGTTCCCCTGTTATTGTCATTTCATGCAGTTAAAGAACATGCCTGCTAGAAAAAAAATTTCTAGAGACGTTTTGGCGCCCCCTTTAGTGCAACGCCCCTATGCGTTGCATGACCTGCATAGTGGCCATTTGCGTCACTGATACCACGCCAATTACATGTATCTATATTTAACTGGTCTTTATTTGGTTTGGGAATCAAAGTGATGAGACCCTGTTTCATTGATGTTTATATCCTCTGGCTCTCTGTTTGAATCTACGCATCCTGAAATGTGATCTGTTGACCAAACTGATGCAAATTCACCCCCAACTCCACGCGGGCTGGACACAAATCGCTTTGACTTCGAATCAGTATGTCCCATAGAGGTTCTAAATGCTCTAAAAACTCATGACACACGCAAAGCAGCAGGACCTGACAACATAGAACCACTTTTCCTAAAACTAGCTGCAGACTTCATTGCTGAACCACTTTCATTTATTTTCAGTCTCACTCTCAACACAAATACAATTCCCAAAATCGGGAAATCAGCTTTTGTTCTCCCTCTGCTAAAAGGGGGTGAACCAACAAATGTCAACAACTACAGACCAATCTCTAAATTATGCATTCTTGCTAAACTGAAAGACTTGTCTGTGATCAGCTAACTGATTTCCTAAAATCAAACAATATTTTAGCACAATTCCAGTCAGGATTCAGAAAACAACACAGCACTGTAACTACAGTTCTCAAAGTATTAAATGACATCATTCATGCCCTGGACTGCAAACAATACTGCGTTGCCCTATTTATAGACCTGTCCAAGGCATTTGATACAGTTGATCACAGACTATTGACAAACATCTTGGAACACTCTGGTCTATCAAAACTTGCAGTCTCCTGGTTCACCAACTACCTAACTGACAGAACACAGTCTGTTCATGTAGCCGGATCCTCCTCTACTTTCTTAGATGTTGTGAAAGGGGTGCCATATGGTTCTGTCTTGGGTCCCATTCTTTTCTCCCTATATATCATTGATCTTTGCAGTGATCTGTCAAATGCCTCCCACCATTATTATGCAGATGACACCATCATCTATTGCTGTTCATCCTCCCTCAGCCAAGCTTTCACCTCTCTTCAGGACGCTTTTATTCAGTCACATCTTCAAAAACTTAGACTGGTCCTAAATGCCGACAAAAGCAAGATCATGGTTCTATCCAACAGAAAGCAGCAACCAGAGAACCCACCTCAAATTGAAACCCAAGAGGGAAAACAAATAGAAATGGTCTCCACCTACAAATATCTAAGTTTCAACATTGAAAATGAACTGTCATTTAAAACCCACATCTCCAAAATTGCCACTAAACTCAAACTGAAACTAGGCTTCTACTTCAGAAACAAATCCTGCTTCTCATGCAAAGCCAGGAGAACATTAGTAGCTGCAACATTCAAGCCGATATTAGATTATGGTGACATGCTGTACATTGAGTGCTGCATCAAAATACCTACAGTCCTTAGACTCCATTTACACGGTGCCCTTCGGTTCATTACTGGAGGAGTACCATTGGAGGAGTGACGTCATCACTGGAGCAACAGGGCGAGAGCTGAGCTCCAGCTGAAAGCAACATAAAACAAAGAAATATATATATCTGGCACGAACTGAACGCCGCGGACGATCTGAAGAGTCGCCACCAGAAGCCACGAGCTGAGCTGGCTGACCGATTTTGAATCTTTGATTGGAGAGGGCCGAGCGCAGATCTGTGAGCTTGCGTCTCAAGCCACAGGCTTAGCTGGCTAGCCGACCTCGAAGCCGCCGCGACCAGAGAGGGCTGAACGCCGCACGGACTGAAAAACTGTCAACAGGTATCGTCTGCAGACCTCGGAGTTGTTGCGACCGAAGGAAGCTGAGCGCCATGCAAGTACCGGTGTACCGCTGTCGGGAGCCACGAGCTGGGCTAGCATCAGAGCTACGTGCTATGCTATGCTGTGCTAACTGAGCTAACATCCGAGCTGCTGTGACCGGAGGACCGCCGCCTGGAACTTCGAGCTGGGCCGGGCATCGTGCGCGAACCGGAGGATCGCCGCTTGGAGCTTCGAGCTGGGCCGAGCGCCGTGCGCGAACCGGAGTACCGCCGCCTGGAGTTTCGAGCTGGGCCGAGCGCCGTGCGCGAACCGGAGGTCCGTCGTCTGGAGCTGGGCTAGCATCAGAGCTGCATTTGGAGCTACGTGCTATGCTAACTGGGCTAACATCGGAGGAGGACCGCCGTCTAAGCCGGGCTAGTTAGCAAACCTCTTCGGATAACAGATCTGATTGCTGCAGGCTGCTGCAACCTTGAGTTCTGATCTGATAACTACTGATCTGGGTGCTGGGCCACTACCTCCATCGTTAGGCCTGTGAGCCTCGTGGAAGGGCCACGTGGTTCAGCAAACAAACCATCAACCAGAGACCTGCTACCACTAGATTACAAACTCTGTAATTATGACGAGACAGAGGACAAAAGTCACCAGAGTCGGAGGGAAACAACTCAGCAGAAATGCAAGACTTTAAACAATCACTCAACTTTATGGGTGAACAACCAGCAAAATTATCAGAAAAAATTGATTCCCAGGCCGGTCTGGTTAATGAAATAAGACAACTGAAAGAACTGATAATTAGCAAAGACAATAAAATTGCTGAACTGGAACGAAAAATAGATGACTTAGAACAATACACAAAGCAAGACAATTGGTGATCTCAGGACTTGATGTTAGTAAGCGTCGGACATATAAAAGAGCTCCTACTAACAATGACCCAACTGAGAATGTACCTCAAGAAGAACTAGAGACTCTGGAGGAGCATGTAGTTACTTTTTTACAGGACATGATCATTGACATAGACTATGGGGACATTTCGTTCTGTTACACCCTGCCCAGTAAATCACCAAGATTCAAACCGTCAGTAGTCGTCAAGTTCATTAGCAGGAAGTTAAAAAACTATGTTATGCAAAAAAAAAAAATCTGCAGGGATCAAACGTTTACATAAATGAACATCTAACAAAAAATATGGAAACATTGCACATGAAGCAAGGTTGTTAAAAAAACAGAACAAAAT
>JBBPBX010102006.1:0-12103 GCA_038048925.1 Garcialebias charrua
TCTGTCTTTGTGTTTGTAAAAGGCAAAAAAATCAAAGAATGTTTCCAACAAACACTTTTTTGTACTGTCTTTAAACAATAAAGTGTAAAAGTGACACCATTCGGTTGTGTTGAGCTTTGTTTTCACGCTGGAGTGCTACAAAATCCACTACTGAGTGGTTAGAGCGGTCGTCCTCCAATGCCAGGGTTGGGGGTTCGATTCCACCAGCAGTCTCATGCCCAAGTGTCCCTGAGCAAGACACTGAGCCCCTCATTGCCTCTGATGTGTGTCCCATCGGTGTATGAAGGTGATAAGGCACAGATGAGTCTATGTGTTGATATAGTAGTGTATGAATGGGTAAATGAGGCACAGATTGTAAAGAGCTTTGAGTGTCTTGATAAGATAGAAAGGTGCTGTATAAGTACCGTATTTTCCGGAATATATGTTGCGGCTTTTTGTCTATTTTGCATGCCTTGCGACCTATACAGGTGGTCCCCGACTTACGAGCGAGTTCCGTTCGTACGAGGTGCTTGTAACACGAAAATTCGTATGTCGGAACCCGAAACACGTGTCGCTCGTGAGTCCGGATTTTCGGTCGTAAGTCGGAAAATGCATGCTAGCGCTACTACGAACACCCGTTTTTCAACACAAACGTACATACTGGTTCATAAACATGCTCAGAAACTTGTTTACAAACGGTTAGCTAACACACTTTCATCTAAAAACACATACCAGTGCTGTATTTTCTGTATGTTCTGTACAACTTTACTATTCGTTAGTCATCTTGTAAGTCCGGAACGTCATATGTCGATGACGTCGTAAGTCGGGGACCACCTGTATTTAGGTGCAACCTATTTATGGCTTTTCACCAGAAGGCGGGCAACCTCCCACAGTCTGCTGGAGCTGCAGAGGACTCGGACAGCGGTGAGGAGGAGGAGATTGAGGGACAGGGGCCTTTGACAACTGGAAACCTGCCTCGTTCTCATGCAGAACTGTTCACCAGTGATACTGAGGACGAGGAGTTTAAAGATTTTGAGTAGGGGGAACAATTGTTTGAATAAAAACCTTAAAATAAATATCTGTTTCTGTCGTCTTTATGTGTGGGTGTACCGGTAGTAATTTTAAAGCAGCTTTATTTATGTGGTTGTAACTGTCAAAGTGCATTTGTTAACAAAAGTAAAACAGAGACACACTCTTACAATAATCTCAGCTAACAAATATTTTAGGTGTTTATCCTGCTAAATTAAAATACCGGTACATGCAGGTCTGTTCGCTGCTACTGCATGTCTGGTGCTGCGTGTGCACGTTTTGTTTCATCAGACGTAGCGAAACAAATTTTTAAATTCAGCTCATTTCACAATTACGTTCATTTATTAAGGAAAAGTTCAGCTCAGACACATTTGCTATAATTTTTATCAAACAAATAATTGTTTTTAAGTGTTAATCTTCTTAAAGCCTTGCTGTGCGCTCCTGTGGCAGACATTTGCAGCAGAGCTAAACACTCGGTCCACATTTCCGGGTTGACTCAGCGGTGACGTAGGTGCGACCCGTTTATGGATTTTTCCAATTTTTTGGCAATAATTGGACAAAGCGACCTATATTCCGGTGCAATCTATATTCCGGAAAATACGGTACAGTCCATTTACCACTGACAGTATTGTTACGTGAAAGTTATTAAAGTTATGGTTTTATCATTTACTGCCACTGAACACACATTGATTGGGGGAGTGGTGGCGCAGTGGTTAGAGATGGCCTGTGATCGGAAGATCGCCAGTTCAAGCCGACAACATAAAAAATGTGGGTGGAAAAAGGTGAAACACCCACACCTGCCTCCCCCCTCAATCACCCCACTCTGGGCCCCTGAGCAAGGCCCTTAACCCCCACCATCTGCTCCCTAGACTGTGCACCATCCTGGTGCACAGTCTTGTGACTTCCTGTATCGATTACTACAACTCCCTTCTCTACGGCCTCCCCAACAAATCTCTCCACAAGTTACAGATGGTCCAGAACTCAGCTGCCCGTGTCATCACTCAAACCTCCTACTATAACCACATCACTCCTGTCCTGCAGCAGCTCCACTGGCTCCTCCTACTATAACCACATCACTCCTGTCCTGCAGCAGCTCCACTGGCTCCTCCTACTATAACCACATCACTCCTGTCCTGCAGCAGCTCCACTGGCTCCTCCTACTATAACCACATCACTCCTGTCCTGCAGCAGCTCCACTGGCTCCTCCTACTATAACCACATCACTCCTGTCCTGCAGCAGCTCCACTGGCTCCCGGTTAAATCACGCATCATCTTCAAAATTCTACTCCTCACGTTCAAATCTATCCACAACCTTGCCCCTCCTTATCTATCTGACCTCCTACAAATCTCCATCCCATCACGCTCTCTCAGATCCTCCTCTTCACTACATCTCCATGTACCCTCTGCCCGCCTCTCCACCATGGGGAGCAGGGCCTTCACCTGCTCTGCCCCTCACCTCTGGAACGCTCTACCACCAGACCTTCGAAACACCACCTCCCTTTCTCTGTTCAAGACAGCCCTGAAAACACATCTCTTTAGACTAGCTTATCATTAACTTTACTAAATGTATTTTTATTATTTTGCATTTTATAATCTTTATGTATTTTATATTTCAATTTGTCACTGATATTGTTTGAACTGTATTGGTTTGTTACGTGTCCTTGGGTGTCCTGAAAGGCGCTTTTATATAAAATGATTATTATCATTATTATTATTAAACAGGTCTCTCTTGAAAATGAGTTCTCGTGGCTCAATGAGACTACCGGTACCTGGATAAATAAAGAGTAAATGAAATGATAAGTGAATGCTATGACTGCAGCTGATAATCTACCTAAAAATCTTTAGTTTGCTTTAAAATAGAAGTTATTTGATGTGTTTTAGACATGTTTAGGTTTTAAATATGCTAAATAAAAAAATATTGTACATTTTTTTAAACGACCATTTAAAAATAGTTTCTTTGTCCTCATAAATACCCAGAAATTTCAAATGACCTAAACATGCCAGGCCTTTTCTGTATAGACACAGAGGTCAAATTTGTTGTGGTAGTAATTGAGAGTCATCCCCATCACGTCCTCTGAGCGCTTACAGATTGCACAAGATTTGTTTCAAAGTTTGGAGAGCAGGCGAGTAAATCTTTGTTTTTACCCTTTGAGCTTTTTTTATTCTGAACCTGTTCCTATCGTTTGTGAATTTATTTTACCATCTAAATACAGTACCAGTATACGTTGATGACTCTCAGCTACTACCACAACAACATCTGTAAAACTGAGTTTCAGTCCAAGTTTGCTAAGGCCGATTAGATGTTGTGGCCATCTTGAATCAAGTTAGCCCAAAAGCTAATCGGTTGAAATCATGTTTTCAGTTTCATAAAACATGTTCATGAGATATTTACCTACAGACAGGTGTAAAATTAGATCACCTGCTTTCTATTGCCATGTGTTTATGTTTATGTTTATTAAATTTGTTCTTTTTTTTTTTTTTACAAAAAAACACAGTACAAAACAGTCCCATAAATGATAACGTACAAAATGTAAAAAAATGAAAGGTAGCAGAAAGAAGAAAAAATCTTATTATATCTGCCCCTTTTTTCAAACAATCAATTCAAGCAAAAATAATCTTCCAGTAACAGAACGAAATGAAAAACTATCTAATTTTCTAACTAATACAATACACATTACGCTACTTCATATATATATTTTTAGCAATTTAGTTTTGATCATTTTCTTAAATGTAAACATTGACTTGGCATTTTTAACTACATTCTCCAAGCCATTCCATAATCTAATTCCCTGGATTGAGGTAGAACGTCCCTTCAAACTAGTTCTGAATTGTGGTTTTACAAACATCTCTGTCCCCTTAAGATTATAACAACTTTGTCTTTTAACAAAATGCATTTGGATATTTAAAGGTAATGCATTATTTTGAGCCCTATACATAACTGATAAAATATTATAGTCTACCAAATCATGGAACTTCAATAACTTCAGTTGATAAAATAATGTACTTGATGGATGACGGTAATGTTTTCTAGTGATAATTCTTACAGCTCTTTTCTGTAATACAAAAATAGGCTTTGTGATTGTTTTACACGCATTCCCCCAAACATCAATACAATAGATTAAGTGTGGAACAATGATTGTGTTATACAACAAATACAGAGCTTTATCATTTCCCTGGATCCCTTCCAATTTGCATATCGGTCTAATCGCTCAACCGACGATGCCATCTCCTCTACCCTCCACACAGCTCTCACACATCTGGACACGAAGGACTCTTATGTTAGAATGCTGTTCATCGACTTCAGCTCAGCATTCAACACCATCATCCCCCAACAGCTCATCCATAAACTGGACAGTCTGGGGCTGAACACCTCAATGTGTAACTGGCTGCTAGACTTCCTGACCGGGAGACCACAGACAGTACGGATCGGGAATAACACATCCAGCACCATCACATTGAATACAGGAGCCCCACAAGGATGTGTGCTGAGCCCCCTTCTATTCACCCTGCTAACACACGACTGCACACCATCGTACAGCTCCAACCACTTCATCAAGTTTGCGGACGACACAACAGTGGTGGGTCTCATCAGCAACAACGATGAGACGGACTACAGGAACGAGGTGAGCCGCCTGGCCTTGTGGTGCGGACACAACAATCTCACTCTCAACGTGGAGAAGACAAAGGAGATTGTTGTGGACTTCAGGAAGAGGGATGCACAACATGCCCCTCTGACCATCAACAGCACCGCAGTGGAGAGAGTAGACAGCACCAAGTTCCTGGGAGTGCACGTCTCAAAGGACCTGTCCTGGAGCAGGAACACTGCATCACTGGCCAAGAAGGCTCACCAGCGTCTCTACTTTCTCCGCAAGCTGAAAAGGGCTGGAGCTTCAACCCCCATCATGTGCACCTTCTACAGAGGTGCCATAGAAAGTGTCCTGACCAGCTGCATCACTGTGTGGTTTGGTGCATGTACTGCATCCTGCCGCAAGAGCCTCCAGCGCATCGTGAGAGCAGCTGAGAAGATCGTCGGCACCTCCTTGCCCTCACTGCAGGACTTACACATGAAGTAAACATGAGGGAGACCATATATTGTGTCTTTAAACACATATAGTGCCACCCAGATGTAACTAAAGGATTTTAACAGGGGTCAGTATTAAGCTGACCTCTTTATCCTTAATTAACTTACTTATTCAGATTGAATAGTAATTTCACGGATTCTTTTCTTTTTCAGTTTACCCAATATTTCTGTGATCTTTATGATGGATAAATAAACAGAGCTATAGAGTGACAATGGACATTGACTTAGTTTGGTATGCCAGGCGACACTACCATTTATTTAAAATAAATCAACTAAATCAACACCATTACACTTGATTGACATGATTTCACTTTCTTTCAAATTAATACGTCAGCACACTTAAATTTAACACAACAGACTTCAATATTGGATGTTAACATATTTAGTCTGTGGGCTCTTCAGCTTAAAATAGTTTCCAGCTTAGATTGAGAGGGAAAAGAATAGGAGGAAAGATTTAAGAAGAATTGGGAGGTTAAGAGAGGAAGTTTATCTTGCATTTATGAAACCAGATGACACTCTTCCGTACGCGTCCAGCTAAGATATCATCACACCTCCAGCAAGCAAACAGCTGCTCCTTTACCTTAAGACGTCCGCCTTGGTTCTGGCAAAGAGCTGTGATCAGCTTTGGACTGACGAGTCGTCGGTCCCGCAAGTCCAAGCTGGACTCCAGACGTGTTTACCTTGTCGGTGTCGGTGATACTCGCTTTCGTCGGCAGAAGCCGTGGCAATCGTGGTTTTTTGGCTCAAGATAAATTATTCCAGGAAGGAATAACAAAGTTTTGAGCTTACGCTCATTCGAAGTGGACTCATAACAGCAAGTTATCAGTCCCAGCTGGATGACGAAGGTCGTTAGCTCTTGACCAAGCGTACCCCAGCCCTTTGGGAAGGTTCACATCTCTTTTGAAGCTCCTAGCAAACTCTAAACGTTCCAACAACAGCTTAGAACTTAAAAAAGGATCAAAGAGAGGAGTGAGGCTTGTCTCTTTTTCATTGGTCCGTGGACCAGTCGAGCAATTCACTTGCCGTTATCATGACCCAAGGTTACAGCCAGAGCAGAGGGAAATTGTTTAGGAAAAGACCGCAAGCTGGAGCCCTTTTCATGAAAAACAACAGATTAACTGTCTTCTGACTTTCTAAACAAAACCGTCCGGTCTCTGTGACCCGAGACTTCACCTTTACACAGCAGTGAACACAGTTTAACTCTTACAGAATAACACAGCTTAAAAGCACACATCATGAAAATGACAAAAGTTATTCTTTTGGTCACATTAGAATAAAATCAAAGATAGAAATAGTCTCTTTTGGTGACTATGTTCTAAGATTACAACTAATGGAATGATTTTGTAGTAAATGTCTTGCTTTACTGAGAGGTCAGTAAAGGTCATCACTGGACAGTTCAAAAACCTTAGTTTGACCCTGGGTAGGTCCACTACACACAGCAACCGCCTCACTCGGAAAGCCCTCTGCATGGCAGGTGATCCCACACACCCACTACACAGCCGCTTTAGACTGCTGCCATTGTTGGCCCTTATAAAAAAGGACAATTATAAGAAGAGATGACTAGTTGAAACCAGTGCGTCTTTACTTACTGTTGTATTAAATGTAAAGAGCCGAACGTCAAAAGCAAAACACAGAAATATTTCCTTATACAACTCTTAACCTTTCTAAATACAAGTAAACACCACATTTCTTTAGAGAAAATCAAGTATTTCACATTACAGTTACTCAACAATATCTAAACATTTTACTTTGAATTAATGTTGTTACCTTACTGTCAGAAGTAAACTAATAAAGAGAAAAATAGGAATATCAAAATGATGAAGAACAGTACATTACTTGTACTTCATAAAA
This sequence comes from Garcialebias charrua, assembly GCA_038048925.1. Lineage (NCBI taxonomy): Eukaryota > Metazoa > Chordata > Actinopteri > Cyprinodontiformes > Rivulidae > Garcialebias > Garcialebias charrua. Next base: position 6,941 of record JBBPBX010102006.1, read on the forward strand.
ATTACAATTATAAATATTTCCTTATACACCTTTCTAAATACAAGTAAACACCACATTTCTTTAGAGAAAATCAAGTATTTCACATTACAGTTACTCAACAATATCTATCTAAACATTTTACTTTGAATTAATGTTGTTACCTTACTGTCAGAAGTAAATTAATAAAGAGAAAAATAGGAATATCAAAATGATGAAGAACAGTACATTACTTGTACTTCATAAAAATTACAATTATCCTCATTTAAGCTAATCAACCAACTGCCGAACAGAAGAGGTTGCTAACGGCTTATTAACGTTAGCAACAGAGCTAAGTAGCTAGCCAAACACTCTTCACACATTACATTAAAACAAGATAACTAATATGTGACACAAAACTAACTAAACATATACAAACTCGCACATACAGGGCTAGCATTCACTCATATCATTTTCCTGAAAGTTTAATCTAACTTCTTACCTTATAAAAAAGGACAATTATAAGAAAAGAGATGACTAGTTGAAACCAGTGCGTCTTTACTTACTGTTGTATTAAATGTAAAGAGCGCACGAGTCCCCCTAGTGGACTCTTTTGACTATTGCGCCAACGCACCATTCTTTCAAAGGCCCCACTACATTCCATGCACACACCAAATCAAGCTAAATTAATGCAGATAATCAAACAATTGGATCTAATATGAACACGGTCAAATGAATATCATACCCTGTAACACACTCCCCCACAAAATAGATGTTGTCCCCAACATCTCAACTCATGCGATGTTGGGAAAGTAGTAAAGCATGAGAAGCAACCCATCAGTCTTAAAAATATTCCTTAAGTCACTAAATCTACTTACAGACTGGAACTCTTTTCATACATTCTCATTTTGAGGGTAAACACCCAGTGTCCATGTTTTAAACATGAAAGTCACTACTTGTCCATCATCTTAGTGGTCATCCCGTGACTCCATAATGTAGTGGACCTACCCAGGGTCAAATTAAGGTTTTTGAACTGTCCAGTGATGACCTTTACTGACCTCTCAGTAAAGCAAGACATTTACTACAAAATTATTCATTTAGCTATAATCTGATAACATAGTCACCAATAAGAGACTATTTCTATCTTTGATTTTAGGCTGATGTGATCAAAAGAATAACTTTTGTCATTTTCATGATGTGTGCTTTTAAGCTGTGTTATTCTGTGAGAGTTAAACTGTGTTTCACTGCTGTGTCAAAGGTGCAATCTCGGGTCACAGAGACTTCTTTTAATTTTGTTAATTCAAATGTTATCAAATGAATAATTTTATTTGTAAGAGCATCAGTACATTTTAATGTCAGATAAATCAAATACTCTGCTTAATTCAAAATGTTGTACATGGAGGATTTCTCCTCTCCTCTCGAACTTGCATGTGAAGATAAAAGGAACACTTTATCTCATTCATTTTAGCTTGAGCTCAGGACAATCTAGACACCCAAAGACTTTTGTTTTTGTCCTATTTAATAATCAAGCTATTATCATTAATAGGTCCCATATGTGATGCTTAATGACGTTGTTTTAATCAAACCAACAGTATTTTGTTAAAGTGTTAAAGCAAAGGAATCAGTTTTATGATAAAATGCTGACATCTGAAACTAACACTTTATCTTTCTGACAAACTAATCTTTTGACCCCCTTTCAACATGTTGATGTCATCCTCACATCAACTTATGATGCCATTCGGCCAATCAGAAAGAACACATTTTCTGGGTCACGTCTCAGTTAAAACCTTCACATCTTACTTTCTCTGAAAGTCTGCTGGAGTAAGCCTCAAACTATGGTCTTCTCCAAAGAACTGATGATCGTCTGGTCAACACGCTAATGACCATGTCATTCAGTTAAAGACTTATAACATGCCAAGTTATAAGCCATCTTCAACAGCTGAAAAGCTCTCTTTTATTGACATTCCTTTAAGGAACGTCTTATCTTGAACAACAGCACCAGGAGCTGCCGTTACTTTCGGTTCGAGTCAAGGCGCACGTCTGGAGACGCTGAGAATGGTAAACGAACTGACCAAACTGGACCGAGGGAGACTGACCATCTTCACGAGGTAACAAGTCGTCAAATGCTTTGCCAAGGGTACCAACGTGAAGACGGTCAGTCTCCCTCGGTCCAGTGATAGTAGAGACACTATCATTTATTTAAAATAAATCAACTAAATTAACACCATTACACTTGATTGACATGATTTCACTTTCTTTCAATTCAAATACGTCAGCACACTTGATTTAACACAACAGACATAAATACTAGATGTTACACATATTTAGTCTGAGGGGCATTTCAGCTTAAAATAGTTTCCAGCTTAAGATTGAGAGGGAAAGGGAAAAGGAGGAAAGATTTATGGAGGAAAGATAAAGTGTTAGTTTCAGATGTCAGCATTTTATCATAAAACTGATTTCTTTGCTTTAACACTTTAACAAAATACTGTTGGTTTGATTAAAACAACGTCATTAAGCATCACATATGGGACCTATTAATGATAATAGCTTGATTATTAAATAGGACAAAAACAAAAGTCTTTGGGTGTCTAGATTGTCCTGAGCTCAAGCTAAAATGAATGAGATAAAGTGTTCCTTTTATCTTCACATGCAAGTTCGAGAGGAGAGGAGAAATCCTCCATGTACAACATTTTGAATTAAGCAGAGTATTTGATTTATCTGACATTAAAATGTACTGATGCTCTTACAAATAAAATTATTCATTTGATAACATTTGAATTAACAAAATTAAAAGAAGTCTCTGTGACCCGAGATTGCACCTTTGACACAGCAGTGAAACACAGTTTAACTCTCACAGAATAACACAGCTTAAAAGCACACATCATGAAAATGACAAAAGTTATTCTTTTGATCACATCAGCCTAAAATCAAAGATAGAAATAGTCTCTTATTGGTGACTATGTTATCAGATTATAGCTAAATGAATAATTTTGTAGTAAATGTCTTGCTTTACTGAGAGGTCAGTAAAGGTCATCACTGGACAGTTCAAAAACCTTAATTTGACCCTGGGTAGGTCCACTACAATAACAAGAGTTCATTGACAAGTACATTGCGGCTTGGATGCCAATAATGTCAGTTCACGTAGAGAATAGTCCCTCATTGTGAATGTTATAATAAACAGTCCATCATGCTATGACCCCAATGTGTGTCCATTCTTTCAGTTCAGTGGTGCACCATGTCCTGCTCTCATCTCTGATAGTCATATGAGATGTAGTATGGGTGAACAATGTTCATCCATGGCATTGTGAAGTATGGGGGCTGTGGTGGAGTCCTTAGGTTATAGCAGACTGGAGATCCAAGCCTCTCATATGTAAAAACTTTGGGCTTCCTATGAAGCCGTTGCGGTCGTTGAGCTTCTTCAGGAGCCTGAACTCCCTCTCTGATGATCCCAGTTGAAGCAGGTTGTTCAGTAGCATCCTCCATGATCCCAGTTGAAGCAGGTTGTTCAGTAGCATCCTCCATGATCCCAGTTGAAGCAGGTTGTTCAGTAGCATCCTCCATCATTTGTTCCTCGTTACAAGAGCCAGACTCCTCATATTCCATCACAGTTGTTTCTCCTTGTTTGTGATCCATTTCAGGAGCTATGCTCTGTTCAAACTGGATATCTCCTAGCTCTTGGGTTGTGCTTGCAGGCATATGACTTACTTTCTCAGGCTGGGCTGGCTGGTGAAATAGCACAGGATAGTATTCGTCAGCGTCAGCATCATCATCCTCTTCCTCTGCCTGCTCCACTCCTTTGTTATTTAACATTTTTCTCCTCTTCTTTCCAGTCTGGACTGGAATCTCAAGGGGCAAAGAGTCACATGGGAGGAGCAGATTGCGATGAAGGACCCTTGACCTTCTTTGACCCTTTTCAGGTTTGAGTTCATAAACTGGGACATTTTCATTTACCTGGCGTACAACAACATGAACTCATTTCTCAACTACCAAAAGTACCAGACCGGATTTGCACAAAAACTTCTGCTTAAGGAAGGTGCTGTTCCATCTATTCGTCAAAGTTCTGCAGATGACGCTAGTGTAAGTACAGAACAGACTGATGTCTTTTAAATTATTTATTAGCATTCGGTGTGAAGACGTGTTCTTCTGCACCTCGATAGTTTAGCTACAGCCTGTGCTAACTGTTTGTGTTCACGTCTTGAACACGATATAGCGCAGGCTTATTGTTTATGATTAGCTTGTGTTAACTGAGAATTAATGTTCAACCTGTTCAATATTGGTTTCGTCAGTGCAAGAAGCAAGAAGTGCCGTTCTGCACGAACATGATTTGTTGTTTATGAAATGCTAACGCGGAGCTACAGCTAATGCTAAGGCTGTGTACCGCGTGTGTGTGTGTGTGCGCAACAATGAATCGATAAAATTTGGCTATTAAAAGCGTTGGTAACTAATTTCATCATCGATTCGTTGTGTCGCGCGATTATGCTTCTTTCACGGCGCCGCAGACCTGTTTTGTTCACTTGAACGTTGTAGAAAAGCTGGCTGACTGAATAAAGTTTGAAAAACAAACAAAAAAAACCTCTGCAGCTTGCTGTGTGTGTGGCTTGAACAGAGCGAGGAGGGAGGAGGAAACAGAAGTTAGAACAGAGAAATAATCGTTAGTTGTAGCCCTATAGTGTGTGTTTTCATCTTAATCTGAACGATTGTCTTTACAAAGCTCGTAGTTGTAACACTTTGAGACCTACTATTTTCTACTGATGGTCACAAGATCCTGTTTATCAAAACCATAAATAGATTTTCAATTAAAATTAACCATTAACTATTTGCAATTAACTTTTAGCAAAATGTGTAATGAACAAATGGGCAAAGTTTAATGAAACTCTCAGGAATGAATCATTAAATAAACATTTACAACTGATTAATGTTTGAAGACAACTCGATCCAAGATGGCCGCCACAGCTAACTGACTTTCGCAAATACAAAAAATGGTAAGAGTTCATTCAACTGTACAGACACTGAGCTGAAATTTGTTGCGGTAGTTGCTGAGAGTCATCTAGAAAATATTCTCTCTCCGAGTGTGAACTCTACCTGCATGGTGTTATTTTTACAGTTTTACTAAAATAACTACAACTTTATAAGTTCTTTAAGATCTTACACCAGGAAGCATTTCATGTAATATTTTTATTTTAGATGCACATTCATAAATTGATGCTC